>VYZU01082124.1:0-23093 GCA_013401355.1 Ceyx cyanopectus | reverse complement strand
ACAGTTTTAAGAACTGTTTAAGAACAAGTAAAATAAAACTCCTTTGTATAACCACAGACTGCACTTGCAAAAGTATTAAAAGCCTCTAAATTACCATAAACAAACAGCTCTTGGTTAGTAATGAACAAAAAGAATTAGTAAAATAAAGTTTAAACATGCAAAGAATTTTACAGAAGTTGTTCCTCATGAACAAATTAGCATGGATCTTATACCTGACCTAATTACCACTCACTTGAACATTTAAAAGAATTTAACCCTAAGAACATGGTATTATTAAATCAGAAAATTGCCTTTTCACTGTCTTTGTAATTCACTAGTACAAGCCATCCTTCTGTTCCTTCAATGGAATAATCCTTCAAATTATTTGTATTATTTGTTACAGAAGTCCTACATACTTGTGAGATGCTTGTAATGAAGCTTAGTCATTAAATGACTCCATGAAACCCCCTCACACAGGACTCCTGTAATGAAGTTGTTTATGCACTCACCCCATATAGGCAGGTCATCAATATACATCTGGTACCAATAGTGATTTTTGATGGCATACACAAATGCATCTCTTCTTCCTTTGTCCAAATCAATTTCACAGTAAGTGGTCTGCATTACATCATCTGCAAAAAAAATAAATTAAAGCACAGTTAATGATTTATTAATGAGCTGGCTCCAAGCAAGGGCAAGCCAAGCAAATGGAGGAATGGACACTGTTGGAGTCTTTAACCCCTCTGGGCTACCCTCAAGTAGGTAACGAAAAAGGACATTTAAAAAGGGACCATTAAAGCAATTACATGAATGTACTTGCAATTCCACCCTTCCACAGGCAGAAGCTTCCCTCACACTGGCTAAGAGGAAGTTTTGAAGTATCCTTTTGCTACTTCACCCACACTAAATTAAGATCCATTAGCTTATGGCAACTTTACCTGGACAGACCATGAGACCTTTTTAACAAAGGGTATGAAATTAACAAAACCTAAAACTGTGTATGATACCACCTCTCCTTTTGAGTATAATCAGGCTCAATGACTAGGAATACTGTCCAAAAAAAAATAAAAAACCTTTTAAAGTTCTCAGCGATTTTCAAGAAACTACCATAAAGGAAGAAACAGGCAGTCAGGGTTAAGGTAGCAGAAAAAAGGAAAAAAAGACAAAAATAGAAATAATGCAGAGAATGCACAAGAGGCTGCATTTGGAAATAAAACTAATCCACCTCTTCAAACCAGAGCTATTTTTCCTCATCTGCATTCCTAAGTAATGCAGTTAGCAGCCACGCTTTCACATCCCAATATACTTCCACAATGTTTCTTTTTCAACTGAAAAAAAAAGACAAAAGGGTTCATATTGACAAGAATTGAGGCAGCCACAGATTGAGACACAAAAAAAAACCCCATCCACTTCACAGAAATAATTCCATCTCCCCCTCTCTCCTCTTTTAGTCATTACTGGAATTGAAGACTGATTTCTAGAAGATTAAAGTAATTTGTGCCTCTAATATGTTTCAAAATTCCACCTTCTTTCTCCTATACACTCACTGAAATATAAAGCTTAGAAAGTAAATCACATCACCTGCACAGAAATAGCACCAGCAAACAGAGAATATTTCCACTACATAATATTCCTCTAAAAACAACACTGTCAAAATGAAAACCTGCAGAGTTTGGTGATCTGGTCAAGAGAAACTGAAGCAAAGCCTGGTGAAGGCAAGACACTAAGAAACCAGGCAACAGCAGTCCTGCATGTTGTAATGATTTCCTACAGCCCTGGAGAAAATACTGTCCCTGGCTCTTCTGGAATGCATTTACCTCTTTTTCCTATTTCTTATTAAAATGTTAGCATTTTTCTAGTTTTGCTTCTTCCAAGACCCCACAAATGCATTCTAAATTTCTTTCTTTTTTTTTATCCACTAAAAAATAAATAAGGCTGACTTAGGCAAATATTAAGCAATAAAAATTTTGCTGGAGAAAGAGAATAATAAAACTATTCAAATCAACAAGTGTTCTAAAAAGACTTTTAGGCNCATCTAGACCAAGTCTCTCAGGAACAGATCCAGGCGGGTCTTAAGTGTCTCCAGAGATGGAGACTCCACAACCTCCCTGGGCAGCCCATTCCAGAGCTCTGTCACCCTTACTGAGAAAAAGTTCTTCCTTGTGTTGACCTTAAACCTCTTGTGCTCCAACTTGCACCCATTGCCTCTTGTCTTGTCATTGGATGACATTGAGAAAAGTCTGGCTCCTTCCTCTCTACACTCTCCCTAGCAGTTTCATACTATAGCCAAATAAAGGGTAACATATTTCTAATGTTAATTTCTTTAACTCACAAAGGACTGTTCAATACATAGAGATCCAATGAAAATATTCTATGAATTAAAAGAAACAATGGTAGAGGTTGTTAAATGTAGCATTAGCCAGCACTGGAATGTGGAAGCTTGATCTGGCAAAGTGCTACAGGCACCAGGGTGGTTTTTGGTGGCTCTTTTCTGTCTGATTCACCCCCACACACAGCAGTACCAGCACACGTGGAGGAGAACACAGAGGTAGGAGCAAGTGCTTCTAGTGAAATAAAAACCACATGAACTACAAGTGCTCTTTTTAGAGACATTTCCCATTTTATAGTCTGAATACAGAAGCCTTTTTTTTGCAGCTATTAACCAAGACACATTTGGTGTTAGACTGCAATCTAATACCAAGTTAATCTGTGAGCTTTCAGACTCATGGGATTTACTTTTTGCCCTTTTTTTTTTCTCCTTTTTTACCAAGTGAAACTAGTTATTCAGCATTCAATACCCTAGGAAGTAACAGTGGCTTTTGCTGTTAAAGGGGAAAAAAAAAAGACTGAAATATTATTTGAAGTGAAATGTCTGCTCTGACATTCATCCAGGCTGCAGATGGCAACACGCCACCAAAAAAACCTGTCCTCATTCATTTTAATGGATTTTACTCCCAGTGTTCAGAGTATCCAAAGACAAGACAGATAGTACAAGCAGCCACGGAACAACTACATTATGAGTTATTCCAGGGCACATACATAAAAACCTAGAAGAATCATTAGAAACAACCTTATTCAATTGTTGAAAAAGACAGATGTGGCTTTACATGTGGTGCATCATTTCAGCCATGCTACCCAGTACAGTTCCCCTCCTCACCTCTCCCTAAAACAGAACAAATGAGGGATGAAGACAAGTGCTCCTTTCTCCAGCCACTGAGAATGCTGGTAGTGTCATTTAGTTACAGGGCAGGATTAGCCTAAATCCACTGTGGTAAATGATCACATGAAAGTAGCTTAGAGTAGCAATCAGCAGCTGGGGAAGCTGAAGTCTTCTTTGTTACAGCTTCATCAGATCTAAAGTTTTGCCTGTGTTAGGAAGCTCCTATTCAAGTTATGGTTGTGTGTGTATCCAAGAGAAGTGTGAAGTTAAAGGTACTTCTTGTGTTGTGCCTGTATCAGGGATATCAGAGGTAGCATGTGCTGTGTAATACAGCTTCACTAATATCAGTAGCATGTTAAGCAATTTCTAAACAGGATATAGGAATAGGACACTTCATATCAGCAAATGTTACCTCATAAACCTTCCAACCTTTTCCATTTGGTACTGCATCTATAGAGTACACTTGTCACTGGAATAACACAATCTCTTTGTAGAGATGGAACAATTAAAGGAAGCAAAAATTACACTCTTTGAGACACTGAGCCCTTGATACTCATTTCTAGCTGCAGAGTCTGCAAGTATTTACCACCACTGGAAAAAAAATCTTCAGAACTGATAATTCCAGAATATTAATTCCAGTAAATATACTTTTAACCATTCATAAGCTGAAAACTTCACTGTAAACTGAAAAGCCCACAGTAGTAGACCACTTTGCAGGGCATTTCAAGCAACAGCACAAAACATGTGGTTGCTAGCAGCACCAAACTTACAGTTCTTCTAGTTCAAAAATCAAGTTTTAAGAGGTTGTGGTTTGTTTTTTTTAAGTGACTAAATGAACTTTTAACTGCTTACCTTTAAATTTGATGTCAAGACCACTAAATTCCAATTCAACTCCTTGAAGTGCTTCTCCTAGGGTTTCATGATAATGGCTGATGCTCTTTTTTGATCCCACACAGAAAGGAAGAGAGAAGTATTTGTACGTTTCTTGGCGATTGTGGTAGGGTCCTACTGTATTCATCCATAGAACAACTTCCTCTTTATCATGGTACTGAAAGATAAAGTTATAGAGTTAGGGCAGAAGCCAAGCAGAATAAAAATATTCAAGAAACTCTATCATGCATATTAACTTGCAAGGCAGGCTTGTTCAATCACAGGCAACAGTTACATTTAAAAACAGCTGAGTGTTTTTGTCTTCTGTGTGGCAGGGATTCTAAGACAAGACTTTCAGCCTGCTTTCCTACAAAAAAACCCCTTAGTTAATCATACAGTTCCTTAGAGCCTACCATGGAATTATCAGAAGAGAGCAACTCATACAAATTTAATAGAGAAGCAGAAGTGGCAGAGAGTAGAAGTACAAAAAGAAAAAGCCTCAAAAAAAATCTTTTACAAATGTGGAAATACACATCCATTAAAAACAAAACTCTACTTATGTCAAAATTCTACTTATAACAATCAGACTAACATCCTTTTTAACAAGATCTTAGCAAATAAATTAGACAATCTACCTATAGTGACAGTTTACTGTATTTTCTTAAATATAACTCCTTTTCACTTTCATAACGGTGTAAATTACACTGAAAATTCCCAGAATCACCCAACACCTCACAGGAAGCAGTAAAACTGCCACACCTACAGTAGCCAAGAGACAAAAAAGTTAGACAGAAGGACTGTATTTTGATACATTTCCAACATTCTCACATTAAAAAAAAAAAAAAGTAAGAATAGCAAGGAGTCCAATGGCTGCCATGAAATGTTTTCTGGGAATATTCAGGCTTCACTTTCAATAACTATTGCAGGCCAGGAAAACTTCCTTGGCTAGGAGGCAGTAATTTTTTTCAGACCCTTACAATTTCAACATCAAAAAAGTCCTTAAAGCCATTTATCTATCAGTATCCAAATACTGCATGAATTCAGGAGAATTAATTTATATGAAATAATTGTTTATACGACATCTGAATGCATCTGGGTAAGGTATCAGGTTTGCTGGTTACTATAAAACCTCTTACCCAACACAATTTCTTCACCTAGTGTAATTTCAACAGATCAGGTGGGACAGTGGACTAACTTCTAAGGCAAAAAAAAAATCCTGCTTCTAACTGTACACATCTGCAAACACAATCACCATAAACAAAGTACTATTTTAAGACGAATACACAAAAACAGAAAACACTGACAAAGAAAGTCAAATGTTTATTTGCCATAACTATTTCACAGTGCACTGTTGAAATACTGAATACAATTCTGCATCTCCCTTTGTAGCAAATGAACAAAAGTTCTGCAACACCATTTATTCTGAATAACCAAAGTCATACTGATAGGTTAATTCAGAAGTAATTTGCTATACAGGGAATGCAAAAAAAATTATTTGGGTGAGGACTTCAAAAATTAAACTCAAGAATTTAAATTAACATGCTTCAGGAAATAATTTAATCCCTTTACACTAACATATCATGTAACTTACAAGCCTCATCTCTTTTGTTTACAAAGATGCACCAAGGTCATTCCAGCTTCTTATGTGATCTCCACAGAGAAACTTTAAACATCTTAACTAATTTCATACTGAGCTACCCTAGAGATCAAACATTTTCACAAACATGCCTTTTGCAGAACAAACACTTCAGAACATTTCTGATAGGTAAACAATGTCAATGACAGAGCAAAGAGAGTAAACAACACAGGAAGAGAAGGTAGACAGCCACCAGAAAGGTTATAGCAGTGCAGCTTGTCCAACTTCAAAGAAAGTTGGGGGGGAAAAAAATAAATAAATAAAATAAAATCACAGTTGCAACCCCCTCAGCAGCAGCAGCAGACAGTGGCATCTGCACTACAACACTGCCTCTAGCTCCTGCCAACGTAGCAAGGGACACGTTGGTCCCTATCTTCCCAGTCTGTTATGCCTAGCACGTCTTCTATTTCTTCCTCTAACAGCTGCAGAAGGGATTTTCAGCCCTTTCTCAAAACAGCCTTAACTTGTCATGAGCCATTTTAGCATTACTCCTTGTCATGCAATAGCTTTCAGATGAACTTAGCTGTCTCTGCTCATCTTCAGTAATCAAAGTATCTCGTCTTTGAATTCATCTTTAAAGCAAGCACTGACCACTGCTTACTCAGTTTCTTGGTTTTGACCTGCTTCATACTGCATTGGGACCTCTGTTTGAAATTATACTAGATCACCTGCAAGTGACAGAAACCAACTTCTTAAGAACATATTATTTGAAATCTTGTTACATTTTCTGATCTAATAATACAACTGCAATGCAATTACATCTGCAATAACAAATTTGGTCTTTGCTTGTCTCTTCTCTGCATGATGTTTAGCCCAGCTTCAGGGCCTACAAGTTTTTCCCACGACGACTCCAAGGTGTCATCACTCTGCTCTGAAGAGAAAAGGGACCAAATCAAATGTAAGCAAAGAACAAACGTAAGCCAAGAACTCAGTCTATATTTATCATTTCCTCCTTTCTCATAGCCATCCCAGAACAATGCAGGAGAAATCTGTTCAGGATTGCTACATAGAAGAACATGGTACCTCACGTGGCCATCGCTGGTTGCACCTCACAACAAGCAAGTCTCTAGTGACAGCAATTTGCAGCCCATCGGGTGCTCCCACTGCCCCCTCAAAATTAAGGGGGTTGTATTAAGAAACCCATCTTAAGCAACTTCAGTCTGAATTTAAGTGTGGAGATGGACTTTAGTATAAACTCCAGGAGTCTCCCTTCATTTGTTGGGTTTTGCTTCTTCTTAAATACAAAGATGAGCTTTTGTGCTTAAAGATGTAATGACACCTCTCACTGTAAAACCTTTCCCTAGGAGCAGGGTAATTTGGTGGCAAGAGCTCAATGCTATCAAAGAGTTCAAGTTTGTTGGTTTCATTCCACATACCATACAGGTCCCCAGGCACTATTTGACCCATCACTGCTATAGGACTTTTAAAAAAGAAACAAACATATTCATATTACAGTAGTATCTAAATTACTGTGGCAAGCAGTAATGAAATACAAATAGCAAAATAATTTGAAGCAAAAATAATGATCTGCAGAGTTGACTCTGGATTATTTAATATCTAGAGTTACACTTGAGCACCAATGCAATTTTATTATCATCCCTTATGAAAACAAGTGTCAAACATCTTCCTAATATGAAGGACTTACTGCAGTGCAACACCAAACTGGGTGGAGTGACTGACACAGCAGCAGGCTGTGCTGCTATCCAAGCGACCTGGACAGGCTGGAGGGTTGGGCAGGAAGAAATGGAATGAAATTCACCAAGGGCAAGTGTAGAGTCTGACACCTGGGAAAGAACCACCCCAGGTATCAGTACAGGCTGGGGACTGACCTGTTGGAGGGCAGCAAAGGGGAAAAGGATCTGGAGGTCCTAGTTGATGAGAGGCTGACCATGAGCCAGCAATGTGCTCTTGTGGCCAAGTGGGCCAATGCCATTCTGGGGTGTAATAAAAGGGGTGTATCTAGTAGGTGGAAAGAGGTTCTCCTGCCCCAGTAAGGCTGGATCTGGAGTACTGTGTCCAGTTCTGGGCCCCTCAGTTCAAGAGGGACATAGAATTGCTTGAGAGAGTCCAGCACAAGAGCCACAAAGATGATTAAAGGAGTGGAACATCTCTCTTGTGAAGAAAGACTGAGGGAGCTGGGGCTCTTTAGCTTGAAGTAAAGGAGACTGAGAGGTGACCTCATCAATATTTATATATATTTAAAGGGTGAGTGCCAGAAGGATGGAGCGAGGCTCTTCTCAATGATGCCTGATGACAGGACAAGGAACAATGGGTGGGAGCTGAGGCATATGAAGTTTCATGTAAACATGAGGAGGAATTTTTCACAGTGAGGGTGACAGACACTGGACCAGGCTGCCCAGGGAGGTTGTGGAGTCTCCCTCTCTGGAGATATTCAAAACCTGCCTGGATGTGTTCCTGTGTGTTCTGGTCTAGAGGATCATGCTCTGGCAGGGGGGTTGGACTAGATGATCTTTCAAGGTCCCTTCCAGCCCCTGACATTGTGATTCTGTGATTTCAGAATTTTTTTGTTGTCACTCATACTGTTTCCTGACTTGTTCACACACATTGGATAGTGGAAAGGCAGCACTAAGCTTAGTAGCAGCTCAGTAATGTCAGTCACTATACAGAATATGTATTTCAACCTTGCAAAACCCTGGGGCCTCAGCATCAACACAAGCTACCTACTGTATTCTGGTGCAATCTGATTAGTGGCAGGTAAACCTCCAGAAACTTCCATGACAATACAACTTCTGAAAACTCATGTGTGTGCCTCTTCCATACATCCTTAGAGTTTAAAAGCTATTCAGCATAGCAATAGTGAAGTAGTAAATGCTATAGTAAATACTTCAGCATAGTAAACATCTTTCCTGTTAGCCAACAGAGCACTCCTGATGGGGAAAGTCACGTTCTCTTTGCACAAGTGTAGAAATTAGCACGGTAGCCCTAGCAATAAACTATTTCGTCCATTAAACAATTAAGGTTAGACTGTCAGTATATGAAAGGCTGCAGAAAAGGACAGGAGGCAGGATGAGGCAGCAAAGGCAGGTTGTTGGTATGCTTTTTCAGACCATAAAAAAACACTTTGCAAAAATAGAGGCAGAGAGGATCACAGCTACCAAATCTTACATGATGATTCAGCAAAATAAACTCAAATCAAGACAGCTTCTTTCAGAAAGTACACTCTTCCTTTTCTCAAGTCAAAGTTTGGAGTGAGGCTTTTTCCTTGAATACCAGCAGATCCTTCAGGGGCAAAAGGATCAACATTATCTATACCTGGCAGAGAAGGCTGCAGAAGCAGGTCAGGATATGAGAGACAGGGGGTAAGACACAACCAGTGAGTAATTTCCCAGGCTTTTAGTCCCCAGTATCCTATAGACAGTCTATCTATCAAGCAGTGTGATAGTCATGTTTGCAGCTCATATCCACAGTCAAACTGGATTTCAGCCCCATGCTCTCTCCTTCAGATATTGCAGGTCGTTTCTAGTAAGATCTCTACATTCTCTCTGAATTTTAGCCTCTCCAAAACACAGCTAGAACTGTACTGGCAGCACAGTCTGAGTGACTGTACAAGCAGTCCTTTCACTCTTACACCTCCTAGATGCACAGGGCTGCACAGGCACAGCACGTCCTGCTTCTCTGACATCTATTTCACCTCTTCAAAATGGAACCACAAGAACTTATAAAAGGAATCAGGCTGCTCATCTGCACAAAACTTCATACCTGAAGAGATATTTTACACGCACAGTAAAATTTTTTGCAATATTTCTCTAACTTACAATATACAGGCAATATAAAAATTCCCTTATTTTACATATTCATTTTAAACAAGCTTTGCAAGCTTGGGGGTTTAACATATTTCATCAGACTAAAAGTAAAACAAAAATACCTTTCTCAATCATTATAAATTATAAATTTTGCTGAACACTATAGGTTGGGTATTCTTAATTTTTCAATGTTTGTCATGCTTTTCCGTGCTTAGAGAGAATCGATAATTAAACTAAAGCAACATTAAAATTAAAATGTTACCTATTCCCTAGACAATTCCCCTGCAAGAAAAAATCCCAGGATATTTTAGAGTATCCTTCTGTTCTATTTTATCATCAACTGATGTGAAAGCAAAGGGCAGACAGCACCAACCCTGCTTCTGCAGGATCAACATATATTGTGACAGGGCCACCAGTATCTCATCTACACTATCACTTCCAACAACTGACAAAAAAAATGTTGTAATATCAGAATACAGGCAAAAAGCAGGTATGTGACATGCTATGAAGCATGAAAACAAGTTAAAGAATCAGCAAACAAGTTTTCAGTTAGTTTCTGGTAAGGCCAAAACAGAATAGCTATGCTATATATTTGATCATGGAAATTTTAAACATGGTGTCAAATCCCAGTTTGTCTTCACTTACTATTGATTTTAAATACCCAAATCTTTTTCTTTTAGTTGTATGTATACTGTTCTTCCCCTAAAGAAATGCAGATACCATTTTAAAAGAATAATTCAATTTAAGATAAAGGATTTAACTGTTGATCCAATTAAGCTATCCATACCTAGTATGTCCAGAAACACTAGTACTTATAGTCCTAGAGCTTTGTGCAGACTCCTCCCACAATCACCTTTTATAATATTTGCTTATGTTGTCCTACGGTTATAAAATAAAGTACACATATAAAACATTAACAGCTGATTTATATTAATATAAAAATACATATTATAGCACGTGTATCACTTTATAAACATTGTATACTGTTATATATTATAGCAGGAATAAATTAATTGTAAAATTAACCTGCTAACACAAAGCATTAAACACTGAAGTCAGTGCTTCTAAATGTTCAGCATGCTCAATCGGACAAGGTCCTGCACACCAGCAGTTGAAAGTAAACTGTGGCAAGACCTAAGGAGACATCTTCAGTTGGCTACAACCCAGTGCTTGAGCAGAAGCTGCCACTAGAGCATGAATAAGGAAAGAGCAGCACATTATCAGTGCCTATTCCTACCAACAGGACTCGCACCTTAAAGTTAGTGAAAATTTACATTTGCAAGTTACCAAATCATGAATCAGGAGCTACTAATTCCCCTCCACTTCCCCAAAAGTAAAATGAAGTGCTTCAGTCATTAAAAAAGTTAATCTTCCAACTACAGTCATATTCAAAACTGAAATTCATTAAAGTTCAGTGTTTGAGGAACATTTCCTTCAGGTTCTTACTCTCAAAATCAATCTACTACTACAAAACCCTGGTCATGTTTTGTTGATGCTCTTAATGCTTTCACTCCAACCTCCTGTACAATACCAAAGTTTCCAAATACCTAAGTAAGGAGACAGCCTTCCAAAAAAAGGTAACTGTCTTACTGCACCAACTATTCCTAACGGCTCACGTGGTATCACTAAACTGGACACCCTGTGGCCATGAGCACTTCACCCAGAGACAGGTAACATCTCCACAGTTGTGTAATGTAGATGAAAAAATGACAAGACTTCAAAAGGTATCTGCGACTTCCATTGGTATTTATCACTCAGAAGACCTAAAACCCCTCAAAATTCACTTCTGAAGTAAGAGCTCAAACATAAATTCAATGGCAGATTTATTAAATCCCCCCGGAAAAACGCAAGCAGCTCAAAGAAGTCATCCTCATGCCAACAGGTAAGCGCTCAAGTCAGTGCTACTTTATGCACCCATTCGCCTTAAGGGTCCACGCCAGTGCTCCCGGAGCCAGAGCCCCCTGCCCTGTTCCCACTGCCCAGCCTCGCCTGTATCCCGCAGCGAGCTGTCCCCACCGCAGCGAGCTGTGCTCCCGCGGGGCTGTCACACAACCGCGCTCCGCTCCGGCTTCCACGCTTGTGTCGGGCAGCGAACGCAAGCAGCCTCCCGGAAGAAGCGATTTCTCCGGCGGAGCGCAAGGCAAACAGCGCGGCAGCCCTCTCCAAACAAAGCCCGCGTACCTGCCGCGGCCGTTATCTGCTCCAGGAAAAGGTGGGACGCGCGGCAGGCAGCTCAGCGCTGCTGCGACCGGCCGCGCGGCTGCCACGCCAGCGCCTAACACAAGGATGGCCAAACCCGACCAGAAAACTCCGGCGGCCCTTCCCCGAGCACCCCGCTCACACCCCGTCAGCGAGAACGGCAGCCGGCCCCGCGTAAGCTCGGCCTGCGCGGTCAAACACCCCGAGCAGCAGAGGAGACCGACAGGAAAGTCTCGCGGGGCGGCAGCCACCGCCCCCCGCCCCCCCCCCGCGCCCGCTCCACCCCCCCACCCCACCCCAGACCGCGGCCCGTCGCCCCCCGCACCACCCGTCCGCCAGGCCGCGTTCTCTCTCCGGGTCGCTGCGGGCGCCGCCGCCCCTAGGCAACGAGGAAGGCCCGGGGTGGGGGAGGCCGGTGCTGCGGCCCGAGCACCCTCAGGGGAGGCCGGGACCAGTCTCACCGTGTGCTCATGCTCATCGGCACGGGAGCGTAGCGGCAGGCACAGGAGGAGCAGGAGCAGCGCGGTGGCCGCGCAGAGCCGCAGCCCGGGAGCCACCATCTCGGGCCTCGGCGTCCCCGCGCAAGCAGCAGGCCCCGCCGCGGAGCCGGCCCGCGCCCCGCCGCCAACGCCGACCTGCGANACCCCCACATCCCACCCCAGACCGCGGCCCGTCGCCCCCCGCACCACCCGTCCGCCAGGCCGCGTTCTCTCTCCGGGTCGCTGCGGGCGCCGCCGCCCCTAGGCAACGAGGAAGGCCCGGGGTGGGGGAGGCCGGTGCTGCGGCCCGAGCACCCTCAGGGGAGGCCGGGACCAGTCTCACCGTGTGCTCATGCTCATCGGCACGGGAGCGTAGCGGCAGGCACAGGAGGAGCAGGAGCAGCGCGGTGGCCGCGCAGAGCCGCAGCCCGGGAGCCACCATCTCGGGCCTCGGCGTCCCCGCGCAAGCAGCAGGCCCCGCCGCGGAGCCGGCCCGCGCCCCGCCGCCAACGCCGACCTGCGACGCCACTTCCGCTCCGCCCGGCCACGTCATCCGGACGGACGCCGGCGGCGCGGACGCGGCGCCTACGGCGCCCGCCAGGAGCCAAATAGGGCGGTGGCGCGCTGCGCGAGGCACGGCCGCCGCAGGGCGGGGCGATGCCTGCGGCGGGGCGGGGGCAGCGAAGAGGGCGGCGGGAATTAAGGCCTGGCGACCCTCAGCACGCTCCCGGCGGCGTTTCAGTTACGTGTTAACTGGTGGAATCGCTTTATGATGGATCAAAGCGTAACGCGCGGGCCAGGGAAACAGCCCTTGGTGATGCGAGACAGAGATAGGCAACCCCGTTTTCACCCCACCAGGGCAAGGAGCCCGTGGGCACGGAAAGACAGGCCGGGCGGGGCGGCTCTGAGCTCGCAAAGCTGCTCCCGGCGGAACAGCCCTGCGGCGTTCGGTGGATGCTCAGGCAAACCCCGCAAACCTGCATCTGAGCTTAGAATTGCCCAATCTACACCTCCAAAGTGAAAAAAACCACACAAACCAACACCCTCAAGCCAAAAAAGTCTCACAGCAGTGAGCATTCATCGATCAAACTTCTCAACAAATACAGAACCAATTTCCAGAGGTTATAATGGTATTTAAAACAAAATTAAAAAAAATTAGGGGCTACAGCATCTTCTCATAGACTCCATCAGTCAACAAACAAAAGCTGCCAACGACAGGACAGGCAAGCTGAATGCAGGAGCTGCTCCCTGCTGTTACTTGCCAACCATGCTCCACAAGAGTGATGGGAAAAGAGATTTCCCTATTTATCACTGACCACTGTACCTACAGTAAAAGCTTTTCCCCTTGTGGCCTTATGCATTCAGACTACCTTTCCTGAACACACTGTAGCAAGCTACGTGTATAATTAAGCCTTTTCCAAATGGTACATGTGCCATCTTGGGCCTGTTTCAGTGGGGACAGATACCTGTCAAAACTTAATCAAAACCCCTATTTAAAAAAAAACAAAAAAAAAAAAAACAAAAAAAAAACCCAACACAACCTAGACAGCTTTGCTAATACCATATGCTTCTTTCTAGTTGCTGCATATCAGTCCAAACCAGAACAGCTTCTTACTCTTGGGATACAGAGAGGAGGCATCAGCATCTTCTGTTTATTCAGGACTTAAGTCTCTCAGTCACCAACAGGGCCAGCCAGAGCCATCTGCTGCAGCAGGGTTTGTGAGGCACACTGTACAAAGAGCAAACACTCTCCCCACGCCTGCCAGCTGGCACCTGAGCTTGGTGGATTGCTAGATGCTCCTACAGGTGGCCAGACCATTTAATTTTTACCAGCAATTTTATTATCTGTTCAGTCCTTGAGCTTTAATGTTTGACAGAAATGTACTTCATTCCACATACTCTTGAGTAGCCAACGACCTGGTTGCACACAGTTCTCCTGTCTTTTCTGAGCTTCAATTTCAGTGCACTTCTCATCTTGGGTGGAAGCAATACACACCATAGGCTCACCAGCACAAAGCTTGTGTGACAACTAAAAGCATCAAGTTGTTGAATTTACTCTTTGAGTTTATTTATCCGTTTCCTTTACTTATCCACACTACAATTTTCTTAATTACAGCATGAAAACCGACCAAAAAACTAAACCACTTTCATCACTGGAATCCACCGAGATATCAAAATTCAGTCTGCTTTTCATGGTTTCTACACTTGGAACACAGAGAGGCAAACCAAGAAGTTCTCCTTAAGATTGGAAGCCCTCAGGCAGAAGTAAGACTTGGACACAGCTGTTGCAGATTCACACAACTAGAAAGAAAGAGTAGAGCAAGCCCAGTCAAGCTCCCAGGCTGCCTCTCTCCCCTGCAGCAGGGGAACTACCCAGCTGGTGTCTGTGAGGTGCGTGCCTTTTCCAGCAGATGCAAGAGATTCAGAACACAGCATTGCTGCCAATTCTTCACTCTAATTTGAGAGGTCACTCGTGTGATATCAAGTAACAACATACCCAACCCCTTCCCCAAAAAAAAGTGTAAGTAGAGTTGTTTTGTGATAGAGCAGGTCCCTTACCAGCTGCCTTGGGCATTTTCAAGGCAAATGCAGCATGCACACCACATTGTTAACATTTGTCTTCTTCAAGGAGGGAAGGGGTAAGTGAAACTTGTTTTCAAGGCTGTGTACAAAACACATTCTTCAATAAAGACAACTTCTCACCCTCCCATAGTTTAATGACTGATGGAGGGAGATTCTACACAATCTGAAAGGTCAGTATGTCCATACAAAAAATGTTACACCAAACAGTTTTACATTCATCCATTCCCACTGTAATGAATGTTCTTCAAACAAAGTCTTTGAACAACTTATTTTCTTTACTTTTTCAAGCATGTTTTCCAGTCAAGCCATTGTAGATTGCATTGAAGTTTTTGGTAACAATGCTCATCAGGATTTAGTTTCTAAAAGGACACATGTTCTTTCTTGGTCAAAGGGAAACTTCATGTTGGTGCAGGGCTGTCAAGACACACATCACTGCTCTCCTTCCCAACCATGATATATTTTCCTGGAGTCCCAAAATACCAACATTTTTCCAAGTAAAAGAGTTACAGAAAGTCAAGAAGTCTCAGAGAAAATAATGGGAAAAGCTTCCAGAGCTTTAGAAAGGAGGAAAGGGAAAAAAACATTTGGCTCTGCTTATAAATAATTTAAGACAACCTAAAAATATCTGTACAAACACATACAAACAGAAAAAAATCTCATATTCCACAGATGTTGAAAGATTCATCGACCTCTTGGGGGCACAGGTGGAGGATAAAAGCCTTCACAGTTCACAGGCCTATAAAAAGACAGAACACAAATGCATTAAAAAAATAGTAGAGAATAGGGTTTTGGAACTACACATTGTATGTGAATACTGTACAAGCAATAGTCATACAGGAAAAAATACAGGCTATCAGTGATTCAGTAACCAAGCAGATGCCAAGGTGCACCCTGCTGCCTGTCCAAATTATTTCTTCTGCTCTTCAGCTGCAGCAATTCTACTATTACCAGAAAGAGATGCTGTAATACCTGGAGTAAAAACATAGATAGTATGGTAGCTTTGTCCTGAAAATTAGACTAAGAGAAATAGGAAGCTATCAAAAGGGTTTGTTTTTTCCCCAAACTAACTGCAGATAAATTCCAGCTATATTGTTGCCAGAGGCAAGCCAACATACAGAATGTACTGCACCCATACGTTAGTAATTGTTTTAACAGCTTGAGAATTCTACTACCATCTGTACTTAGATAAGCCTCTGGGGCCTGGACTTTACTATACTGGTTAGACTAAATGTGTGTTTACAGGTTACTTATGTTGGCAGTAGACTGATCAAATCAAGGCAAATCCCCTCAACACCTTTTATAAAAACAAGTGCAGTTCTCACTTGGAAGCCAATCATACATGTAAACAAGTGTGCTTTAGAGACATCTGAAATTTGTAAAAAGAATAATAGTCCAAGGGAGTGTCAATAAGGAATTCTCTCTGCACTACACTGGATATGTTCCAAGAGGAGCTTCTCGGGAGGATGAGGTACTACATCTCTGCCAGGACAGGTTGCTACTCCACCTGGGCCAGTCTCAGTATGGCCAGCATTGTGTGCTTTAACTGTCCTGCCCCTTGTGCTGTTATGAACCCCAGTAGTAACAGCATTGGAATAGGCATGTCACCAACTAGGAAACCCATTCTAGCACTATTACAGATGAGAAACAAGGATTTACAATTCCTAATAGTGTGTTTATAGGCAATAGTCTAGTAGATTTTGCTGAAAGGCACATCCACTTCCTGCCTTGCTAGTGGCCCAAGGCTTCCATATTGAACACTGAAAGCTCATATTTGAGCTGCATTTTAGCTCTACCTGCTTGCTCCTCGAGGAGGTACTCTGGGAGGCCTTTCTGGAAAAGGCAGCCTCTCTGCTTGGTGAGCTACTGGGCTGCGGCTTCTTGTTGTTTCTGGGACTTCATTGTCCTACAAAACAAAGAAAAGAGGTTAGAGCCCAGCAGAACTGGGTTCTTGTTAGCTTTAGAACAGAAGTGGCTACATTTTACCACTTACATTTATATTTCCATAAATGCAATACCATCCCCAAGCTCCTTTTGCATGAAAAAAGCCCCACATAGTTTAGAAAAATGGTCTGGAACATAGTAGAGGTGAGACTGTACCTCACTGTCCCCTTCCATCCCACTGCTGACACTCAGTACGCTCCGGGTGCTGGAACGGTTACTTGCACTACCTGGAATAAGCAATAGAAAAACAAACTGATTATTAAATCCTGGTGATTTCACTGCAAATCCCTAACCCAGGCCTCCTTATGCTTAGCTTTTGTATCATTTAATGCTTGTTTCGATTATTTTTTCCACCGTTATTTTTCACATATTCGGGATACAAACAACAGCATTTCATAGAACATAGACCATAGGGCCAAACAATTCAGTTTTGCTTTCCTTTTAGCAGATTTCTGCCCTATTAGATCCAGACTTCTGGTTAAATGCAACCATAATCTGAAAGGATCCAGTGCCAATATGAGCTGGCAAGCCATTCAAATATTTTCACAAGTGTTACACACCCAACATTTATGTATATTTAAATTATCAGCCCCTATATCCCTAACAGCTGTGTGGAGGTAGATGGCTTTGAGTACTGTCACATTCATTCCTGGAATAAGTGACTGCTTGAGAGGTTATTGTTCCCAACAGCTGCTCACTGCCTCCTCTCACAACAATCCTTACTCATCATGGGACTGTTTCCTAGTCTATTTCAGAACTAAAAATGAGATTTTTGTTTCAACAATTTTCAGCAACCATTTAGGCAAATCCATTGCTTGGACTCAGAGCAGGGAAATGTGTTAGCAATCAGTCGTGCCATCTCTGAAGGGGACAGCAACTCACAAACTGCTATGGTTGGTTTCAGTTATAAATACCTCATGTCTTGTAGGGCTGTGAAATACTGGGACACTAATATTCAGAAACCTACACATTGAAACAAAGGCTACAGAAGTTTTCTCAAAAGATGCAGCCTCCCCTAGCCTAGGTCAGGTAACTCTCATTAGCAGCTGGTACAAACAGTGGCACTTAAGAGTGCTATATAATGTGTTAGGGTCATTCTCAGAGTCATGCCACGGGAAAGAGAGCCATACTGCACACAGTAAACTCTTCAGGCTCATTAACATTTCTCTCAACAACTTATCTGCAAGTTACTGTCTCAGTCAGCTGCTTCTGGCACCTACTCCGAGTGTGTGCCAGCTGTATCTTGTGAACCAAGTCACAAAGGGAGTAATCTCACTGGGACTCAGTTTTCCTTTCAGAAAACCAAAATGATCTTAATGATTTCTGCAATAATTGCTCATTCTGCAGTAACAGTGAGAATGCAGGGATTTAATTTTCACAAATTAAATCTAATACAACCCAAGGATAATAAAAATGTTCAGACTGTCCAAGTCACTCAAGAGGTCCCATAGCTACCAATGAAAAATTCTTTTATCTACAAGAACTGAGGAAATGACATGTAGAGATTGTTTCCCAGCCTGCTATATATCGATGCTCTTCAGACCAGAAGAGCACCACACAGCCTGCAGAGAATCACAGCAAGGGAGCATCCTATTCTATGAGAGTAGCAGCCATCTCCTTTTAAGAACCAAAGATGGGTGATATACCTCCCCTGAGAAAGCTCAAGGGAATCCTTCACTCTGCTCTCAGGTTCTCCTCCTACAGACATGCAGACAGAAGATGCTCAAATCACCTGCTGTACCTGGAGTTGTTTTTACAGCTTTGAGAACAGCCAGCCTGCGTCATGCAGGCTTTGGGGTGGATGTGTCAGCACTGGGATTCAGGAAGAGAATACACATCCCCTGAGCTGACCCCAGAATCAGGCTGAGGAAGTGTTTTCTGTCCAGCTTTCCTGTAGAGAGACTGACACTCAGGATTTGCTTACTTGTTGTGCTGGATGTGCTTTCTGTTTTCCAGTCTCCTCGCTTTAACTCCTTTTTTGGAGGGAAAACATTTTTCCTAGGGGTGTATTCATAGATTCCACATTCTGGTTTCACCAAAGTATTATGAGAATGCCGAATGGGTACTGTAATTTCCAAATCTGGAGGGAAAACAAACAGCTCAGAAGGGTCTATGCAAGCATAGTCTCCGAGAGACAGCTTGTATCTCAGAACAAAGTGAAACACAATCATGGAAGGGCAATCATAACTGTAGGTGAATGAATCAGGACTGACTCCACAGATGTGGGCGTCCTGTCCTCAGTCTGGGAAACAGGAGTAAAGCAACTTAGCTGTGTTTTAGTCAACAGGTACATGGATGTGAACATTAAAATACCACATAACTACAATACACACAGAGACATTTCTGCCTGAAGAGTCTATTAATATTGTCAGTTGCATCATTACCAGACAACAGCAGAATCAGAGACTGTTACCTGCACTTTTGTCTTTTTTTTGCTTCTCCATTTGCCTCCTGGTTATGCTGTCTCGTAGCCGTTTCAGATTTTCCTAGAAACATCAAAAGGTATCTTTTCAGGGCTTTGGATAAAGGAGGGTGAGCAGCTTTCTGACAATACCAATACTGCATTTAAGGTAACTTTTCAACCCAGATGTAAAAAAGCCTGCTAGATCTGGGTGAAGTCCAAACCATGTCAACAGGTTTTAATCTGTTCCCTTCAGAAATCCACGTGTGCCTTTCAGAAGCCAAGTTTTTTCAGATGTTCATTGTGTACGTTAAGGTCAAGTTCACAGACTCACTGGCAGTTGCAGATAAGCAGCACATTTGGTTTAGAACTCCCTTTATTTTCTTTTTCCACTGTGACACTGGCACAGAAACAAGACCCATGATCAAATAACTGCACAGTCCTTTCTCTACTAATGAACAGATAGTTCTGACTGCAGGACAGAGGAGGCTGCCACACATCCCAGACTATGATGGACAATTCAGAAATAATTCAAGATGTCTCCACTGAAGCAGGAAGAGACACCTGAAAATTTAACTGGGAGCCAGGTCTCTTCACCATTGTGTGGCAGTGCACTGCACCTTGCAGTGAAGAGAGGTGAGGAGAAAAAACAGACAAACAAACAAACAAACAAAGAACCCCAAAAAACCAAGCAACTTTTCCAGCAGGGAAATATGTACTCATGTAAGAGGAAAAAAATCCTGAAGAAAACAAAAACAAACAAACAAAAAAAAGGCAAAGTAATTACTGTACCATGAAGCAAGATCTGAACCAGAGATTTTGAAAGCTGCTCATTGTATGGGGCACAGAGCACACCAGCTCATCTCTGCTACAGACATCAAATGAAGCAACATTGTATTTTTTATTGACAGAAGATAATCCTCTGACTATTCCTTGGTAGAGAGGACCCTTCCAATTGAGAATTAGGAGAAGAGTCTTGCCTTTGTTCTGACAACTCCCACAACAGCATCACACAGAGGAGACCAGAACAATTGTGAGAGCAGACTGCCACAGCTTGAACAAGAGGCTCCAAAAGAGGCAAGGTAGTGAGTGGTGTTAGAAGGAACTCCACTCTAACTCGAGAGTGGAAATGTTAAACTATGCTAGTTCCACCAGTCATTATGCCAACAGTGACTCCCTCATTCAGATAAGCCACCTAAACACTGTGCTTTCACTAATGACTGTTGCCAGACCTTGCCTGCTGCAAAGAACAGGTAGTCTTGGAGCCATCAAACACTCAGGGAGGCATCTGACCATCTACAAGACAGGAATTGAAAGACAATACACCATCTGGGACATGGAGTCTTCACTGATGTGAAACAGATGAGAACTGACAAGCTAAATATTCATAACAGAAGCACCTTGCCATCAGGTAGGTGCTAGGTGACCTCTAGAAAGGTAATTTAGCTAGTTGGATTTGGCCCAATTACTAGATCTCCAAAATCTAACAACAGTGCTGCAACACAAGCAGATCTGTAAAACAGATACCTGCTTGCTGCTGCATAGGAACAGCCCTTCTGTGCCAGCAGAGAACTCTGCTAGCTGGAGGTTTCTGTTAGCAGTCTTCCTGCTCCAACCAGGAAGCAAATGCACCCTCAATGGTCAGCTTGAGATGTGTACCTAGACAGACAGCTGTATTTCTTAAACAGGGCAATATGCCTGTACCTGCTGGAACCGGAATGATTCTGATCTCTTTTTCTGGTTGAGTTGCCACTCCTTAAAATGAAGTACAGCTTCATCAACGGTGAGTATGCCCATTTTCACTTGCTCCTGTAATGTAATCAGCTGCCGTTGACCTGGGGTTTTCATTCCAGCAAATGGATCATAAATGCTTGATTGAGACAGGTCCCTCACAGGCCTGACTATTGTCTCTGAAGAGAGAACACCAAAATATTGTTGAACACATGGCATCTCCCTTCTCACTGAATATAAAGTCAAGCACCCTTGATATAGCAGAGATCAATAAATCATTAGCAAAGTTTCCCTAACTCAGAGAAGTGTTTTGTCCTTACTCCATCCTGCTATTTCTTAGGGCTAAAAGCCCTGCTGAGAGGTAGCTTTATATACAAGTATGTCCCAGGGATAATCTCTGTTCTTAAAAACATAATTTGTGTATAGCACAAAATGTACTCCTTAAAGTGCTCTGCTTCCTCACTGTAAAAGTATTCCTTTCCTCAGCAATCCATAAAACAGAGCATTCACCTTGCCAGTCACAAAAAAGGATTCCTCCTAGATAAACTGTGCATTGTAACTCCAGAAAGGTGAAAACTCATCCTACTTATGCTGACTCTTTGCAACTCACTTGCAACATAAAGAGGAGCTCCCAACACATAAGATAAAAGCNTTTCAGAAGCCAAGTTTTTTCAGATGTTCATTGTGTACGTTAAGGTCAAGTTCACAGACTCACTGGCAGTTGCAGATAAGCAGCACATTTGGTTTAGAACTCCCTTTATTTTCTTTTTCCACTGTGACACTGGCACAGAAACAAGACCCATGATCAAATAACTGCACAGTCCTTTCTCTACTAATGAACAGATAGTTCTGACTGCAGGACAGAGGAGGCTGCCACACATCCCAGACTATGATGGACAATTCAGAAATAATTCAAGATGTCTCCACTGAAGCAGGAAGAGACACCTGAAAATTTAACTGGGAGCCAGGTCTCTTCACCATTGTGTGGCAGTGCACTGCACCTTGCAGTGAAGAGAGGTGAGGAGAAAAAACAGACAAACAAACAAACAAACAAAGAACCCCAAAAAACCAAGCAACTTTTCCAGCAGGGAAATATGTACTCATGTAAGAGGAAAAAAATCCTGAAGAAAACAAAAACGAACAAACAAAAAAAAGGCAAAGTAATTACTGTACCATGAAGCAAGATCTGAACCAGAGATTTTGAAAGCTGCTCATTGTATGGGGCACAGAGCACACCAGCTCATCTCTGCTACAGACATCAAATGAAGCAACATTGTATTTTTTATTGACAGAAGATAATCCTCTGACTATTCCTTGGTAGAGAGGACCCTTCCAATTGAGAATTAGGAGAAGAGTCTTGCCTTTGTTCTGACAACTCCCACAACAGCATCACACAGAGGAGACCAGAACAATTGTGAGAGCAGACTGCCACAGCTTGAACAAGAGGCTCCAAAAGAGGCAAGGTAGTGAGTGGTGTTAGAAGGAACTCCACTCTAACTCGAGAGTGGAAATGTTAAACTATGCTAGTTCCACCAGTCATTATGCCAACAGTGACTCCCTCATTCAGATAAGCCACCTAAACACTGTGCTTTCACTAATGACTGTTGCCAGACCTTGCCTGCTGCAAAGAACAGGTAGTCTTGGAGCCATCAAACACTCAGGGAGGCATCTGACCATCTACAAGACAGGAATTGAAAGACAATACACCATCTGGGACATGGAGTCTTCACTGATGTGAAACAGATGAGAACTGACAAGCTAAATATTCATAACAGAAGCACCTTGCCATCAGGTAGGTGCTAGGTGACCTCTAGAAAGGTAATTTAGCTAGTTGGATTTGGCCCAATTACTAGATCTCCAAAATCTAACAACAGTGCTGCAACACAAGCAGATCTGTAAAACAGATACCTGCTTGCTGCTGCATAGGAACAGCCCTTCTGTGCCAGCAGAGAACTCTGCTAGCTGGAGGTTTCTGTTAGCAGTCTTCCTGCTCCAACCAGGAAGCAAATGCACCCTCAATGGTCAGCTTGAGATGTGTACCTAGACAGACAGCTGTATTTCTTAAACAGGGCAATATGCCTGTACCTGCTGGAACCGGAATGATTCTGATCTCTTTTTCTGGTTGAGTTGCCACTCCTTAAAATGAAGTACAGCTTCATCAACGGTGAGTATGCCCATTTTCACTTGCTCCTGTAATGTAATCAGCTGCCGTTGACCTGGGGTTTTCATTCCAGCAAATGGATCATAAATGCTTGATTGAGACAGGTCCCTCACAGGCCTGACTATTGTCTCTGAAGAGAGAACACCAAAATATTGTTGAACACATGGCATCTCCCTTCTCACTGAATAT
>VYZU01082123.1:62207-77862 GCA_013401355.1 Ceyx cyanopectus | reverse complement strand
TTTTTTAAACTACAAAAAAAAAATAGCAGAATTAATTATATACAAGGCTAAATCCCTCAGAGATAAACGCACACACTTTTTTTCCTTGACCTCCAGATTTACTTGCCTGTTTTTTCTGAAAGCCTTTCCAACTCAGAAAGTCACAGTTTCTGTTTTTCTTTGACAGCTGCAGAGTTTTTCCAAATCAAGAAAACTTTTTAAATGACTAAAAGGAAAAAGCAAAAGCAAGAATACATAAAGATACAAAACCAAGAGTCACATTGTATTCTGTTCTATTGACTAGCAATATAACTGCAAATAAGAGCAAGGGGAAAATATAAATGAACACAGACAAAATAAAATGTTACAGCTTGTGGATTTTTCCATTTCAATGTAATTTTGAAAAATTATTTCTCACAAGTCCTTTTGAGTCTCTGAAAATATATGTATTATTCTTTTTCTGTTTCAAAAGATCTTGCAAATAAAGGCTCCTAGCCAGCTGTCAGCTTTATACCAGTATTATATATGACTCTGAGAAAACCACAAGTTCTTCTGTAGTCAGTTTTAACCCAGGATAGAACTGCATGCACCAACAAAATTGAACAACATAAAGTCATAGAAATACCTGAAATTCAGTAAGTTCCAGTTGTCAGGCAATATAATTGCATTAAAGCCATGAAAAAAAAAAGAGCTGGTTTATACTCAGGTGAGGATCTAGATGTTAGGGTTAAATTATGGGTTTAATCTTCAGTGTGAATTTATTCCAAATGTAAAGCTGACCTCTGGCAGCTTCTTCCCCACCCCCAGGATTACAATGCCATCACAGAGACACAGTGATCTGAGAGAAGAGGAGGAAAGAATTTCTTCACTTTCTTATCCAGGCCTCTGAGGACATTATGCTAAGAGGGAGTGGATCACAACAGGTGCAGTAAGTGGGGAGGCAATGAGCTTTGGGATCAAGTGAAGCTGCTGAGATGGGATTCAGTTCAGAATGCCTTGTTTGTAGTAGAAACTGATATTTGGAAAGTGAAGACCAACATATNTCACAAGTCCTTTTGAGTCTCTGAAAATATATGTATTATTCTTTTTCTGTTTCAAAAGATCTTGCAAATAAAGGCTCCTAGCCAGCTGTCAGCTTTATACCAGTATTATATATGACTCTGAGAAAACCACAAGTTCTTCTGTAGTCAGTTTTAACCCAGGATAGAACTGCATGCACCAACAAAATTGAACAACATAAAGTCATAGAAATACCTGAAATTCAGTAAGTTCCAGTTGTCAGGCAATATAATTGCATTAAAGCCATGAAAAAAAAAAGAGCTGGTTTATACTCAGGTGAGGATCTAGATGTTAGGGTTAAATTATGGGTTTAATCTTCAGTGTGAATTTATTCCAAATGTAAAGCTGACCTCTGGCAGCTTCTTCCCCACCCCCAGGATTACAATGCCATCACAGAGACACAGTGATCTGAGAGAAGAGGAGGAAAGAATTTCTTCACTTTCTTATCCAGGCCTCTGAGGACATTATGCTAAGAGGGAGTGGATCACAACAGGTGCAGTAAGTGGGGAGGCAATGAGCTTTGGGATCAAGTGAAGCTGCTGAGATGGGATTCAGTTCAGAATGCCTTGTTTGTAGTAGAAACTGATATTTGGAAAGTGAAGACCAACATATAACCCCCCAACCCCCCAAAAAAACCCCAACAAACCCAAAACTAAACTAAACAAACAAAAACACCAAAAAACCCCAACCAACCAAACAAAAAAACCCCATAGAAATATTTTGCATGGGGATGAAATTGTTTCTCAATAAAGTGAAGGATTCCATTGTCCTCCTCAACACTCACCTCCTTAATCTGTATGGGGGACATCCCAGGGATTAGAACAGTAGATTGGCTTTTTACACAAACTATCATGTGATACAGCTCCTTCTTACAATGACTGCCTCTCTTCCAGCCTAGCACAGGGCACATCACTGATTCTTTTCTGGAGAATGCACTCTGAACCCTGCAAAAGCAATGCTGAATGACACCCCTAAGTTGAGAGAGCACCTATTTCTTCTGCTTCCAGTGGAACCAGTCTTAGGTTCAGTACAATGGTTTCAAAGTCCTGTTCATATAATCTTTGAAACCTTCAGCCCCAAGAAAAAAAAAAAAAAGAAATTTTTGGTTGCTGTGTTTTTCCTCTGCGATCCAACTGGGTGACTTCAGTTTTAGAGGTTTCTATCTTCAACTCTCTACTTAACTTTTTGTTCGTGGTGACTGTTATCCCACTGAAATCCAAGCCCTATTTACTTTCCTTAATCACATATCCTTCCTTATCACTATCTTCAGATTCATCCTTCTCTATTTCTCTTTCTTTGCCTTTGGTCCTTTTTACTACTTGGTCATTCACATCATCCCTTGATTCTCACTCCTGCAACTTCTGTTCCTATTCAGTTGCTTTCTCTTGCACTGGGAATTCCTTCCTCTAACAATGACCTTGCATCTCAGTAGGACCCCTTGTGCTATTCCACACTGCTGATGCAGAGCTGCAGTGTGCAGGATCCTGTGTCTTCACCTCTCCATCCCTGTGTTTCCTATCACAATACACTGGCTCTTATTCTTCACTTTCTTTGCTTAAGTCAGCATCTGATGGATTAGAGTACCAGTGTAGCCTCTTTCATCTCTTTTAGCACATCCTCCTGTTTCCCCTCCTTCTCAGGCTCTCTTGTCAAATTATTTATAGGAGATTGATTCACAGACCTGTTATGTCTAATTATATCCATTCACTTCTAATATGAATGGTAATTCTGCTAGGAGTTTTGACCTAAGGAAGAGGAGGAGGTGGCTACGTATGCAGATCAGGGCCTATAAAAGTACCCCAAGATCAGTGTGTCTTGTCCTTCCTCAGAAATCTGTAAGGTAAGAGTGTCAGAGACTGGGGAAGTGGGGGATGGAGGGAAACTGGCCTTGCATTCCACAGGCACCACTGCATTCCTACGGATGGTCACATTCATTCAGTGGGGTCCTGCCAGTGTCAGCTGGGATTTTCAGTCTGTTTCCAAGGCATCCATATGTTTTCCATCTAGAAATTCTCTCTAGAATTCTCTGCAGCAGTAAGAAGGGCTGATTTTATTTTACAATACTGGCCACCTTTCAGTTTGCAAGCCATTCATCTTGTGTCACAAAAGGTAAGATCTTGATTTATTCATCTTAAGGGACAGAGAGAGATGGGACTTCTACAGAGTTGTTCCGGATTCCCTGTATTTCTTATATTGTATATATAAATTGTATATCCATTGTATATCCAAACATCCATTGTATAAATACAGTGTGAGAATTGGGATGGACTACTTAATGGTTGGACTTCATGATCCCAAGGGTCTTTTCCAACCTAAATGAATCTTCTATGATATCTTTTCCAAAGTATTCTCAAAAAGTGTTCTTGTAAATCCTGATCTCTGCTGCATTCCCAACATTCCCTAGGAGTCTTCTAAAGACAGAATTTCCTACATTAACAGACACTAGCTCCTAAATTTAGGGGAAACTGTCCTAAGAAAAACCCCACCAGCAAGTAGTTTCATACTTGGCAATAAATTAGGTATATTCTTGAAGCAGGTTTTAGTTTGGGTTCTTATGATGGGAATTTTTTGGGGTCTTTTTTGTTTGTTTGGTTTTGTTTTTTTTCATTTACCTCAAGTATCAAGGGTATTGGCAGTAGCTGTGAAGCAATAGGAAAAGACATATGCATTTGAATAATGTAAATATTTTCTTTTTCTCACAGGGAATTTTAGGGAAAGTTGTGTGCCACAACATCAAAGTGCTAAAAGGAAGCATTAGTCTGAGCTTCTTTATAAGCTTGCTTGTGCCTCTGAAAATTTCATGATTGTAATATAATTATAGAGGCAAGCACTAAAAATCACAAGGAAATGAATAAATAATGATACCTTCTTGAATAACTAGAAAAAAAAAAAGATAAATGGAACAGCAACAAAATTCTAAGTTTAAAATATATCCACCCAGGAAAATGAACAGTTCATATTTACTTTTTACATTAATTTCTATTACTTTTGTCAAATATTGTCACTGGAATATATGCCTCAAAATCAGAAAATGTCAACAAGCTATTCTGTAAAACTAGCAATTAGTGGAGGAGAGCTGGCATACCACTCATTTCAGGAAAAAGAAGATACCCTGTCAAAAGAAAACAGACATCAAATACTTTAAAAAGGCAATCTAATGAAGTAATAAATATATATTATGCTAACATAATGTACACTAACCTAATATATATACTATACATTATAATAATAGCATGCAGTATCTATACAAAAATACAATATATATACAATATACTTTATAGATAAATATAATATATACAACCATAATATACACTAACATAGCTTATCCTAATATCTATAAAATATGGTAGTATTGTCCCTGTTAGGGATTTTGTAGGAAAATGTGATACTGTAAAATTGCTGATGAAGGATTTGGTCCATTTTACAAATATATGTAATTATTTTGCGATATACTCTCCTTTGATTAATTAGGTTTTAACGAGGTGGAAAATAATTTCATTAGAAACAAAACTACCAGTCATGAGAATGTACCCAAGCATTTGAATTGAAGTGTCAAGAAGTCTGTCTTTGGTGGAAAAGTCAAAGCAATCTTTTTCATGTCTAAGCAGTGGAATATTCAGTGGAATCAGTTTTATAATGTACAAAAATATTGTGAACATTATTAAAATGCTATTTTTGTTAAGCTGGCCATACTGCAATAATAAGGTTGCTAAATGGTACAGGATTCAAAAAAGGGTTTAAAAAATTATTCTAAGTTCATAAAGCTTTTTTTTTTTGCAATCACAGTGAAACTGTTTCTCCAGGAAAAGTTCACCAATTGTTAAATTTTCACATTGAGTTCTGCCATAAATGAAAGTATCGACAGAGAAATTAGCTGCTTAATTTATTTAGAAAAGCAACTCAAAATCTAAATTGTAGGTGATGAACCCAAATAAAAATAGGCTAAAAAAAAGGGATAGATTTTGGACATTATTGGTTTTGGAACAATATAAATTTTAGCTTCACAATAGCATGAAACTTTTCAGTCTTGTTTAGAAATAATAAATAGGGTTATTGATAATTATTATTTTTTATAGTAGTGAATGAATGCAAGACTACTCAGTTCCTGTTATTAAAAGACCCAAATGGAGAACATCAGCTTTGTTTGCAGATGGATCTGTGGAATAGTTGAAATACTTGACAACTCAGCCTATTATATCCCAATGGAATATCTTTAATTAGAAGTGCTTATAATATTAGCTCTCTGCTCTTTGCATACCCAGTGTACTGTGTCTTTTCCAGTGTTTTATTGTAAGTGAATCTCATAACCTGAAATGTTCTGGGCATGAGAGTTCTTTCACAATCTGAAAATTGGGAAGATCCAGTGACTGCAGTGTTTGGAATCTTGGAGAGGATCCAAAGGTTCCTTTCCAAAGACCTAGAGGTCTGACTATGTAAAACAGAAATGAAAGAGAATGATAGAACAGAGCTCTGAATTAGCAGAAGAAGAGTGAATTCAATCAGTTGACACATAGAGCAGAGAACAATCTAATCCATTGAGCTGTAGGAGTGTTTCTCCTATCGTGTGTATTTCAAAGTGTTTTCTGCCCTCACAGATTCTTGCCGCGGTGCCCTAGTAAAAAGCAGCCATGTCAACAGATGCTGAGATGGCCATTTTTGGGGAGGCAGCTCCTTATCTCCGAAAGTCAGAGAAGGAGAGAATTGAGGCCCAGAACAAGCCTTTTGATGCCAAGTCATCTGTCTTTGTGGTGCATGCAAAGGAATCCTATGTGAAAAGCACAATCCAGAGCAAAGAAGCGGGAAAGGTCACGGTCAAGACTGAAGGTGGAGAGGTGAGTAATAAAAATTCAAGGTTTGAGAATGCAGTATAATCCTGCTGTGGAAAGTATAAGATGAAAAGTACATATAATTCCTTTCTTTGTCAGACTCTTACTGTAAAGGATGATCAAATCTTCTCCATGAACCCTCCCAAGTATGATAAAATCGAGGACATGGCCATGATGACCCACCTGCATGAACCCGCTGTGCTGTACAACCTCAAAGAGCGTTATGCAGCCTGGATGATCTACGTAAGTACCAGAAGAAGACAATTCCTGCTTTTGTCAAGTTGAGGACACCTTTCAGTCCCTCTGAAGACCTTCTAAACTTCTTGCCACATTCTTTCCTTATTTTTTTAATTTTTTTTTCTTTCATGAAAGTGTTATCTTCTTGCTGTTTCATAGTCTCCATCTTCTCTCACACTTTTACCTTTCCTTTCCATATCTCACCAATTCTCTGTTAAGTTATTCTCCACTTTATTTTCTTTCCCTACCTTGCTCTCCCAAGAATGTCATTCACCTCTGCCTTATCTGCAACTCTTCTCTGCTCTCCAAATTCATCATCCTGTCCCCTNCCTCACAGGAATCTAAACCAAAAAAGTCCCATTGATCTATCTGGAGCATGAGACAAAGAGTTTAAAACACCACAGAGCTCTATGACTAAGAGCTTGAAATAGTTCTGCAGGAATTACATTCATGTAGAACTGACACAGAAATGGAATCAGCATTGTGTATTATTTCACTTTTTTGTATTAAAGTATACACTCTCCCACTGAAGACTGTAAGACTTTCATATTTTTTTCACTGATGGGATAGAAAGAATTATAATGACATGTAATCTTCTATTTTGAAAATAGGTAGGCAGTTTGATTAGGTTTCTTAATGAGAATTGTGTGATCGGCAAAAGGGTACACGGCTTGTTTGTGCACAGCATGCCTCTGGCAGCTCTATATTCATTTTGCCCTATACTTTCTACAATTGGAATCTGGACTGCCCTGACTGCCACTCTTGGCAGAAGCTCTAAATTCCATTTACAGCTTTACTTCTCATGCAGCTTAGTGTTACTCGGGACAAGAGCTAACACTGTCTTTCATTCTGCCTCTCCCACAGATCGTGAGAACCAGTCGATCCTGATCACGTATGTACAGGCCCTGCTTGGGTCCCTGGGGGGCTCCTGGTGCCAGGGAACCTCCTGCCTGACCACACGCTCTCTGCTTCTCTCTTTACTTGACAGTGGAGAATCCGGTGCAGGGAAGACTGTGAACACCAAGCGTGTCATCCAGTACTTTGCAACCATTGCAGCCAGTGGGGATAAGAAGAAGGAAGAGCAGCCAACAGGCAAAATGCAGGTGAGGTCCTTGGGGCAGGAACCTGCACCTCCCTGATTTATTTATGAGCTGTATCATGACAGAAAGATTTCTGTTTCAGGGGACGCTTGAGGATCAAATCATCAGCGCCAACCCGCTGCTGGAGGCCTTTGGAAATGCCAAGACCGTGAGGAATGACAACTCCTCACGCTTTGTAAGTTTTTGCTTAGACAAAAATCCCTCCTCATTAGAACACTAGTGATGGGCTAGTGGTTTTCTCACATAAAGAGATGGTTAGGAAATAACTCTAGGCTGAATTGCTGCTTCATCTCCCTAACAGGGCAAATTCATCAGAATCCATTTTGGTGCCACAGGCAAACTGGCTTCTGCTGACATTGAAACCTGTAAGGGACTTTCCTGGCCTAATTCTTTTCCTTCCAGCCTTACTCACTTCTTCTGCTAACTCTGTCCTAACACTCTTGACAGATCTGCTGGAGAAGTCCAGAGTCACTTTCCAGCTGAAGGCAGAAAGAAGCTACCACATATTTTATCAGATCATGTCCAACAAGAAGCCAGAGCTGATTGGTAGGAAAGATAAAGAGTGTGGAACAATATTTACTTACTTTACGTGCCAATTGCATTGGATTTCCACATGTTTCCTCCTTCTTTTCAGAGATGCTACTGATCACCACCAACCCATATGACTACCTGTATGTGAGTCAGGGTGAGATCACAGTGCCCAGCATTAATGACCAGGAAGAGCTGATGGCCACAGATGTAAGTGACACACAGAAGTTTTCTTAGGCAGGCTCTGCACTTAACAGGCATGGTACTTACTGTAATAACTCTTCTGTCAGAGTGCCATTGACATCCTGGGCTTCACTCCTGATGAGAAGACAGCCATCTACAAGCTGACAGGGGCTGTCATGCACTACGGGAACCTGAAGTTCAAGCAGAAGCAGCGTGAGGAGCAGGCAGAGCCAGATGGCACAGAAGGTACTGGAGCACAGGATATCTACTGGAACACTCACTGATACAGGCAGTAATTCAAGCTCAGAATCATTGACTCAGGTGCCCATTTCCCCAGACACTAGTACTGTGGAGTATAAGTGCATATATAAGTTCCTATGAAACCTAAAGCATTCTGTAGGTAGGTCTGGTGCTCATTATTATCTTCACTGTGAGAAAAGACAGGCAGTAAATTGGAAAGTGATGAAAGAGTATATCCAGTGTTTTAGTGCTTGCATTTAATAGTCTACATTCAGGGAAAATGAGAGCTGGAAAAGACCTCCATGCGTGATATTTCTCTTTAGGGAGAAAGTTGTCCCTCTATGGGAGTTGTTTGAGATAGCCTATTCATAATCTTGGCATAGTACTGCATGGGTTCATCTCTCATTAGAGATTCACTGACTATGAATCTTCATATATTGTATTTCAGCATCAAAAAGTTTTCTTCTCTGTTTATTAATAAATTTTGATTTGTTTGACCTGCCATTTTCATGGCCATTTGCCCTTTTGTCTTCTAGTCATTTATATCAAAAATTGCTTGCTCTTCACATGGGCATTTAGGAGAGTCTTTATATTTACAAATTATCTGAATTTAAAAAATCAATAAGTGAAGAAGATATAAAGTATTCTTAAGTATCTGCATTTAAGTAAATGAGGGTGACAGAGCTCTGGAACAGGCTGCCCAGGGGAGTTGTGGAGTCTCCATCTCTGGAGACACTTAAGACCCACCTGGATCTGTTCCTGGGTGACTTGGTCTAGGTGATCCTGCTTAGGCAGGGGGGTTGGACTAGATGACCTTCTAGGTCCCTTCCAACCCCTAATATCTACGATTCTATGATTCTATGATTCTAAGTACATGATGCTTCTGCAAAAATGATGCTAAACTATTAAACAGTATGTCTACTGGTGACCTAATCCTTCTGTATGCTTGTTTCCTTAGTTGCTGACAAGGCTGCCTACTTGATGGGTCTGAACTCAGCTGACCTGCTCAAAGCCCTCTGCTACCCCCGAGTCAAGGTTGGGAATGAATATGTGACCAAGGGTCAAACCGTGCAGCAGGTAACAAATGATGATAGAAAACAAATTATATTAATTAAAAATTAACTTCCTTTTTAGCGCTAGATGGTACCTTGTACTTTTCTGTAGGTATACAATTCAGTTGGTGCCCTGGCAAAATCTGTCTTTGAGAAGATGTTCCTGTGGATGGTTGTTCGCATCAACCAACAGCTGGATACCAAGCAGCCCAGACAGTACTTCATTGGTGTCCTGGACATTGCTGGATTTGAGATCTTTGATGTAAGAGGAGGACCTTAATACAAATTTCCTGGAAGGGGCATTAAGAAACTGGAATAGTTTGGGTTTGTTTTATTTTGTTTTGTATTTTGGTGTTTTGTTGGTGGGTTTTTTTTGGTTGGTTTTTTTTTGTGGTTTTTTTTTTTTTTTTTTTAAATTACAGGGGTTTTTTATCTATTGGAAAATCATGACATTCCTGTAGGAATGGCACTCTTCTGGTTCTCATAGTATTATTATTCCACAGGGGCTGTAGATTTTTATAGATGTCTGCTTTTGCTTGCAGTAGTGCAAATTGCATTCAAAACTAATATATAAATATCAAATAAATTACAGGTGATCACAGAGAGAGATTTTTGAGGAAGTTAAAATATGCCATCTTGAAGGAAAATGTCCATTCTGAAGCCATATTCCCTCTTAATGCTTGGGAATAGGCTGGCAATGTGGACAAATAAAAGTAGATTAAAATATGGACTAAGCTCAGCAATTCATATGTCTGAAATATGTTAAGACAGAGTAAAGGGTAAATATAATATAATAAATAATAAACTAGATAATAAACTAAATAATTAATATAGGCTATGAGAGTGTCAAGTCCCATGTCTAGAAAATTAGAATCCTAGCCACGGAAATTTAACGAGTTGAAAACCAAACTTCTTGGGTTTTTATAAGTGTTCCTAGAATGAACTTCACAAGTGAATCTCTGCATTCTGTAGTTCAACAGCCTGGAGCAGCTGTGCATCAACTTCACCAACGAGAAACTGCAACAGTTCTTCAACCACCACATGTTCGTGCTGGAGCAGGAGGAGTACAAGAAGGAAGGGATTGACTGGGAGTTCATTGACTTTGGGATGGACCTGGCTGCCTGCATTGAGCTCATTGAGAAGGTTCTTAGGCCCTATACACTTTTTTCAGATGTAAAAGCAACAGTCAAATTAGATTAATATATATCACTCACAATGCAGCACATAACTTCTTTTACTTTCCATCTTCAACTAACATGAACAGAGTGAAATTCTACATGCTACATATTTATTTCATCACAACCTTCAAACCTATGAGTGAGTTTGATTTCATGACTGGTGGCATGTCCACTAACAAATTGCTTTTTCTGAAAAACGTAAGATTACATTTTCTGAAAGGTTTTTTTTTTTTCCTAGCATTATGATGTTCCATTCCTCTCTCATATACATTCTCTCCACTTCTTTTGCTTCCATGATTTCTTTCTTCACCTCTTCCTATTTCTCCCAGCCCATGGGCATCTTCTCCATCCTGGAAGAGGAGTGCATGTTCCCCAAGGCAACTGACACCTCTTTCAAGAACAAGCTCTATGACCAGCACTTGGGCAAGTCCAACAACTTCCAGAAGCCCAAACCTGGCAAGGGCAAGGCTGAGGCCCACTTCTCCCTGGTGCACTATGCTGGCACAGTGGACTACAACATCTCTGGCTGGCTGGAGAAGAACAAGGACCCCTTGAATGAAACTGTTGTGGGTCTTTACCAGAAATCATCCCTGAAAACGCTGGCCTTACTCTTTGCCTCTGTGGGTGGGGCAGAAGCAGGTGATTTCTCAAAAATTCTTTCTACTATAATTTATAAAAAAAATATTAATAATTTTGCAACATTATTTTCTCATAATATTTACTTTTCAGAAGTTGAAAATCCAAAGCCTCATCTATTTTTTTTGGAACTCAGTATCTCAGATTAATAAAGGATATTACAATTCCTTCTTATATCTATAGGTTTCAAGGTCAAACAGCTCTACTACTCTGACACAAGTTAACTGACAAACCACATCTCTGAAATATGGGGCATTCCCAAATACTTAAGAGAATGCAAATGTATCAACAAGCTGCTAAATTTATGCATACCCTTGGATGTAAATATACATAAAGATTGCATTTGGTGTATTCACTAGCAAATTATTTAATTCCTTAAATATCTCACTGTGCTACATTTTAATTTCCTGTTTGCTTTTTTCTAACTTCAGCCTGAAGTCACTGGATTTCCTTGTGCTGTCATCTGAAACAGCTTCCCACTGTAACTTGAAACATTGCATGCATTTGCAAATTTTAATCAAATTATTACATTTTCTACTTTTTTAAGATGAGCACACAAAGTTACTCAGATTCTAACTGTATGTTTTTATGCTTTTGTCGTTAATTTATTTTTTTTTTTTTTAATATTGTTTAGAGAGTGGTGGTGGTGGCAAGAAGGGGGCCAAGAAGAAGGGCTCTTCTTTCCAGACTGTCTCAGCTCTTTTCCGGGTACTGTAGAATAATTGTTCTACATTTTACCACACTGTGAAAAGTATACAGCAAATTCAGATCAGAATAGATTTCGATTGATCTAATATACAAAATCTTTCTGTTCAGAAAGTATAAAGGCATGTGCTTCTGTCCTGGGTTAATTTTCACAAGAAACTGAGAGGGACACAGCCAGGACAGAGAATCCAACCAATGGGATGTTTGATACCATCCTGATGTCATGCCCTCTGTATAAGGGGGGAGGGAAGAAGTACCAGTTGGAAAAGACCAGTGGTTTGGGGCAGGGCATTGGTTTACAGGGCTGTGCAAGTGCTGCCTTCTGTATCACTTGTTTTAAATAGTTTTTCCTTAGTGTTCTTTCTGTTCTTTCTTCTCTTCCTATGTTGTTCCAGTAAACTCTCCCTATCTCAACCCACAAGGTTTTGCCTTTTTCTCCTGTTTCTTCTCCCATCCCAGCTTAGGGGAGGCAAGAAGTGAGCATCTGCATGGTGCTCAGTTGGTGGCTGAGACTAAACCACAACAGCTTCTTGATAAAGAAGAATCCTTGGAAGTGTTCTTTCACAACTGCCCCAAAGTTATCTAGAAGACCCTACCTACTCATCATGGTTTAAATGTACTGTCTTTAGTCCATCCAATATTGAGATTGTGTAAGTGACATTTTTAAGCCCAAGTCTTTGCTCTTTCTCTGAAGGAAAATTTAAACAAGCTGATGAGCAACCTGAGAAGCACACATCCCCATTTTGTGCGATGCCTTATTCCCAATGAAACAAAAACACCTGGTAAGTTGTTAGGGTTCAAAGATGTCATAAACCTGTTCCTCTACATGCAGTACAATCAAGTAATGATTCATTATGTCATTTGTCAGGTGCCATGGAGCATGAGCTGGTGCTACATCAGCTGCGGTGCAATGGTGTGCTGGAAGGGATCAGAATCTGCAGGAAAGGATTCCCCAGCAGAATCCTCTATGCTGACTTCAAACAGAGGTCAGATTCCATGTAATCCACCCTCCCATATATCCACCAATGTTGAATAATTTAATTTTCCTGTTTTAACTACTGTGAGAGTTCTGGAAGCAGTTCATTGTACCTTCCATTAGGCATACAAAGTCAATTGTCCAAGTTAATCATCAAATTTCTTTCTATAGCTAACTAGAAAAACAGGCATTTTCAAAGAGCCATTATTTATTCCTATCCTTGATTCATATTCTGATATTCCACTTCTTCCACAGATACAAGGTGCTGAATGCCAGTGCTATCCCAGAGGGACAGTTCATTGATAGCAAGAAGGCTTCCGAGAAGCTTCTTGGCTCCATCGATGTCGACCACACCCAGTACAAATTTGGCCACACCAAGGTACAGCTGCTGCTTGACTCGCTCACTGGGTGTCTGTGCTTTGCTCTACCTGACACTGATGTGCTGCAATGGCCTCATCTTTCTCAAGGTGTTCTTTAAAGCTGGGCTGCTGGGACTCCTGGAGGAGATGCGGGATGAGAAGCTGGCACAGCTCATCACCCGCACACAGGCCATGTGCAGGGGTTACCTGATGAGAGTGGAGTTCAAGAAAATGATGGAAAGGAGGTACTTACACTTATTTTGGTTGCTGGGCCAATCTTCACAAGGTACCAGTGACACCAAGAAAACTGAAAATAAGTTGCTTCTCACCAACTCTTGTTTATTTCTCATTTACTCAGTTTCCATCCATTTGGAAGTGTACTCTGACTGTAGAAGTGGTACAAAATTCCCATTAAAACAATAATAATTTTAACTTATATCAATCTTTGTACTAAATTTTTGCTTCATTCACTTAATGGTTACATTATATGTATGTCCAGAAACTAGATATCTAGTCTAAGATCATTTTAGGTCGTCATTATAATCAAAGGTGAGAAACACATACTTCTATCACAAGAGAAGTGTCTTCCCACCTTGATAAGTTTTATGTAAAGTGAGCTTCTGGAAGTTTTCCTTGTCCTTGAAAGTGAGATAAACATCTGGACTTCAAAACTGTCCATACAGACTGACAACCTAAATGACACTATAGAGTTTTTTTTCATATAGATTTTTTTTTGCATATTAAATATACTAAACATTATTAATAAATATTAAAGAATATATAATACATCTTTTATATACAAATAGAGAACTTACACAATGAAATATATATTCGAAATTTGAAAATATGTAACGATATATTTTTTATTACCTTTCAGGGAGTCCATCTTCTGCATCCAGTACAACGTTCGGTCCTTCATGAATGTGAAGCACTGGCCCTGGATGAAGCTCTTCTTCAAGATCAAGCCCTTGCTGAAGAGTGCAGAATCTGAGAAGGAGATGGCCAACATGAAGGAGGAGTTTGAGAAAACCAAGGAAGAGCTTGCCAAGTCTGAGGCAAAGAGGAAGGAGTTGGAGGAGAAAATGGTTTCTTTGCTGCAGGAGAAAAATGACCTGCAGCTCCAAGTGCAGGCAGTGAGTATGGCAGATGTTCTTGGCTTGTAATGTCCTGTGTTAAATGATCCCAAGTGTCTCAGTAACAGATACATTATCCCAAAACAAGATTTATTAACAAAAAAAACCCAACAAACCATATGTTTATAAAATAGAAAGCCACATAGGAAAACTAAGATGAAAGCTACAAATATTAATTCCTTTTCAATTAATTACTGTAGCTGGATCCTTATACTTCTAAATGAAGAGAGAAGTATCACAGAATCACAGAATGTTAGGGGTTGGAAGGGACCTAGAAGATCATCTAGTCCAACCCCCCTGCCAGAGCAGGAAAGTAATCACTTTCCAGCTGCCATATACTACAGCTTACACTATGACATTTAAAATCATATATGGCTACTTATAGCAGCAGTTATCAGTTATTAATGAAAATTATTTAATAATAATAAATCGATCCTTTATAAAACTATGCACTATAATTCTGGTATTTTCTGATCGATGAAGGTAGTCTGGAGGTTCTATGAACACCTTTTATTTGGAGAATCACAAGTGGATTCAGGTGGCCTAGGTGGGGATAGATCAGGAATTTCTCTCTTTCAGTAGAATTCTATGCCAATTTCCAATCAAGTCAAATGTGAAATAAACCAAATGATGAAAAGATGCCAGGGAAATGTTGCCTTATCTCATTGAAGGCTCTATATTCAAATTAATGTTGGAGTTGTATAAGCAGTTAAAGAGATTTTTTTAAAAATGCTCAGAGCCTATAGTGGGATAAGACATTCCTAAATTTTCTCAGCTAGAGGCTGCCCAAAAAATATAGATATTCTTAAAATACTGATTTTTAACTACCAAATACATTGTCAAGATGCTTTGAAAATAATAAATCCTTGTTTGAAAATCAGCAATAATAATAATAAAATAAAATTTAAATATGAATGAATATTTAAAATATTTTATTTAAATTTATCATGTCTAGGAAGCTGATGGTTTGGCTGATGCTGAGGAAAGATGTGACCAGCTCATCAAAACCAAAATCCAGCTGGAAGCCAAAATAAAGGAGCTGACAGAGAGAGCAGAAGATGAAGAAGAGTTGAATGCTGAGCTGACTGCCAAGAAGAGGAAGCTGGAAGATGAATGTTCAGAGCTGAAGAAAGATATTGACGATCTTGAGCTAACACTGGCCAAGGTTGAGAAGGAAAAACATGCCACAGAAAACAAGGTATGAGGCAGAATCTGTCACTTCCAAGGCAGAAAATTGCTCTGTGCTGTCACAGGACTTTTGGATCTATTCCCTCTTTTTACACTTGCGCCCTTCCTCTCAAAGGTGAAAAACCTGACAGAGGAGATGGCAGCTCTGGACGAGACCATCGCCAAGCTGACAAAAGAGAAGAAAGCCCTCCAAGAGGCTCATCAGCAGACTCTAGATGACCTGCAGGCAGAGGAGGACAAAGTCAATACTCTGACCAAAGCTAAGACCAAGCTGGA
>VYZU01082123.1:0-61713 GCA_013401355.1 Ceyx cyanopectus | reverse complement strand
AAGCAGAAGCTGGAGAAGGAGAAGAGCGAGCTGAAGATGGAGATTGACGACTTGGCCAGCAACATGGAGTCTGTCTCCAAAGCCAAGGTACTGAAATATTTCTTTCTAGTAATTCAAACAGAGAATCATAGATTGGTATGGGTTGGAAGGGACCTTCAAGCTCCTCTAGTTCCAACCCACTGCCATGGCAGGGACACCTCCCACTAGAGCAGGTTGCTCAGAGCCCCTTCCAGCCTGGCCTGAGAAACTTCCAAGGATGGGGCTTCTTTCAGCTCTCTGGACAACCTGTGCCAGTGTCTCACGAGCCTCCTGGGGAAGAAATTTTTCCTAATGACTAATCTGAACATAATAAACTTAAAATAAATACTTCAGAATCACAGTTATTATGTATTGAACCTTAAATCATTTTTCATTCTGGTGTTCATGAAAACAGGCAAACCTGGAGAAGATGTGCCGCTCATTAGAAGATCAACTTAGTGAGATTAAGACAAAGGAGGAGGAACAGCAGCGCACAATTAATGAAATCAGTGCTCAGCGGGCTCGACTGCAAACAGAATCTGGTATGATTTGTGGGGTTTAAGAGAAAACTGTATATGAACTTGAGTTTTAAAAACAAAAGGTCAAAAAGACGTGCAGGATTTGATGAAAAGTAGGCTGAACATGAGCTAGAAATGTGGTTCTGTAAGAACAGCTAATATAATCCTGAGCTGCACCTGGAGAAGTGTTGCCAACAGGTTAGTAGAGGATGATCCCTTCCCCTATTCAGCACAGGCAGGTAGTCCCTGCTGTGCTATGCCACTGGTAGGCTGCCCAGTATCACAGAGATACAGACATCCTGGAGCAGGACCAGTACCATGTTGAAGGCACTGGAACAACCAGTCACTTGAACAGCCTCCACTTGGGTGTGGTTGAGTTCCCATCTCTGAAGGTTTTTAAAGACAAAACTGGACAGGGTGCTAGTGAATCATCTATAGTCCATGAAAGGTTGGACCAGATGACCTCTCAAGGTCCCTTCCAACCTTCACTGTTCTGTGATTTCATTACTCAAGTTTCAAACAAGAATTCATCCATCTCATAACCTAGACTTCCTCCTTCTCCCCAAGAGACATTCAGGTGAAGACAGTAATATACCTGGGCATGTACACCATATATTTACGATTGTGGAAGCCTGAGGCTTCAAGTGACCTGTAGATTTAGGGAAAACAAAGTAAGGATATATTGGATGATGTATCTCATTTCTTGCCCCTAAGTTTAATATATTAAGGAATTAATAAAAATATTAATTTACTCATCCAAACCCTGCTAGGTGAATATTCACGCCAGGTGGAGGAGAAGGATGCTCTGATTTCTCAGTTGTCAAGAGGCAAGCAAGGATTTACCCAACAGATTGAGGAGCTCAAGAGGCACCTAGAGGAAGAGATTAAGGTGAGAAGCTTTCTAAATTCTGTTTTATCCACTGCATTCTTCCTGTGAAGGAGGAGCTCCAGATACATGTGGAATTACAGAATGAAAAATAGGAGAATGAGAAAAAAAAAACAAATGCATTGCAAGTCTTTGCATCTTAGTTTTACTCCCTTTCCCTACAGTATATCCATTAGTTCTTTAGCAAATACCAGTGCCCATCAACCTCTCAGCTTCGAGCTTCATCACAGTATTTCCATTCACTGTTGCACTTCTATTTTCCCCCAGGCCAAGAACGCCCTGGCCCACGCCCTGCAGTCTGCTCGCCACGACTGTGACTTGCTCCGGGAACAATACGAGGAGGAGCAGGAAGCCAAGGGGGAGCTGCAGCGCGCCCTGTCCAAGGCCAACAGCGAAGTGGCCCAGTGGAGAACCAAATACGAGACGGACGCCATTCAGCGCACGGAGGAGCTGGAGGAGGCCAAGTAAGTGAGCACTGTGGGCAAGGCTGGGAAGAAAGGCTAAGAATGGGAACTTGAGGAGACCCCTTGGGTATTGTCAGGAAGAACCCAACGTTCAGGTTTGGGGTGGGTGGCAGGAGGTTAACAAATACATCTTGTAATGCATGTTGTTTGGAAGCAAAAAAGCCAGTCAAATACAGGCAGAGAATGTCAGGCAGAACCAATGTAGTACATACACAAAAAGATGAGGAATGAGGATCCTAGACTGTGAAGTGGCTAAGCATGCTGTTGAGAAAAGCAGCAGGGTACAAATATCTCCTTGCTTGTGAACTGTGAGCTGATCTTATCTCCTCCAGGAAGAAGCTGGCACAGCGCTTACAGGATGCAGAGGAACATGTTGAAGCTGTGAATGCCAAATGTGCCTCCCTGGAAAAGACAAAGCAGAGGCTGCAGAATGAAGTGGAGGACCTGATGATTGACGTGGAGAGATCCAATGCTGCCTGTGCAGCTCTGGATAAGAAGCAGAAGAACTTTGACAAGGTCTTTTGGGCTGAGGACCTGGTGCTCCTGGACAGAGCATCTCCTCCTGATAGCCACTCCCCTACTCACACCCCGTTTCTCTCCAGATCTTGGCAGAATGGAAGCAGAAGTACGAGGAAACGCAGGCTGAGCTGGAAGCCTCCCAGAAGGAGTCTCGCTCTCTCAGCACGGAGCTGTTTAAGATGAAGAATGCCTATGAGGAGTCCTTGGACCACCTGGAAACGCTGAAGCGCGAGAACAAGAACTTGCAGCGTAAGTCCCTGAACTCCAATCTGGGCTTTCTTGCAATCTTCTCTATTGAGAATTCTTCTAGGGTCTGTAACTGCAGGAGTGCCAACTTGCCTGTGGTCTTTATTTGCACAGAGGAGATTTCTGACCTCACGGAGCAGATTGCAGAGGGAGGAAAGGCAATTCATGAGCTGGAGAAAGTCAAGAAGCAGATTGAGCAGGAGAAGTCTGAAATCCAGGCTGCTCTGGAGGAAGCTGAGGTACACAGCATTATTTATTGCTCTGCTGCAAGTCTTGGATCTCTAATTTGTTATAAACACTGTGAAGTCATTCACAGACAAAACTGTAAATGAGTGTTTCAATGGAAGTATAGAGATACTATCTAAACGCACTCCTTTTTACTCAGAGCTTCAGGTTCAACATTAGTGATATTAAAAGAATTCTACTTTTTTTCTTGTGCAGGCCTCCCTAGAACATGAAGAGGGGAAGATCCTGCGCCTCCAGCTTGAGCTCAACCAGGTGAAGTCTGAGGTTGACAGAAAGGTAGCAGAGAAAGATGAGGAGATTGACCAGCTGAAGAGAAACCATCTCCGAGTAGTGGAGTCCATGCAGAGCACCCTGGATGCTGAGATCAGGAGCAGGAATGAAGCCCTGAGGCTGAAGAAGAAGATGGAGGGAGACCTGAATGAAATAGAGATCCAGCTGAGCCATGCCAACCGACAGGCTGCTGAGGCACAGAAGAACCTGAGGAACACACAAGGAGTGCTCAAGGTCTGTTAACAACTGAAGTTGCCTACAGAATGTCTTAGCTGATATTTTCAGTGACAAACAACTCTGAAGCCATTTATAATTTATTTCAATGGCTCTCCAGGATACCCAGATACACTTGGATGATGCTGTCAGGACACAGGAGGACCTGAAGGAGCAGGTGGCCATGGTGGAGCGCAGAGCAAACCTGCTGCAGGCAGAAGTTGAGGAGCTACGGGCAGCACTAGAGCAAACAGAAAGGTGTAGAAAGGTGGCTGAGCAGGAACTGATGGATGCCAGTGAGCGTGTGCAGCTCCTCCATAGCCAGGTGAGGCCACTTGGTGAGAGATGACATTCTTGCTAAGTAGGAGAACAGTTGTATGCCTTAGTTCAGTCACCTTTGGAGATTCTGGATGATGTCCCATCCCTCTGGTGTATCGACCTCACCATTAGTCTTGGTGTCATCTACAAACTTGCTGATGGCACCATTCGATCCCATTGTCTATATCCCTGTGGAAGATATTGAACAGTATTGGTCCCAGTATGGACCCCTGAGGGACACCACTTGTCACAGCTCTCCATCTACACATTAAGCCATTGACCACTAACCTCCAGATATGAACATCCAGCCAATTCATTATTAATTCAGTGTTCCTCACTGAACAGTCCAACCTTCAAACCCATCTCTCTCCAACCTGAAGAGAAGGGTGTCGTGAGGGACCATGTCAAAGGCCTTGCACAAGTCCAGAAGATGACATCCAATGCTCTTCCCTGTCCATTGACATAGTCACTCCATCATAGAAAGCCACCAAGTTGGTCAGGCAGGACTTCCCTTAGAGAACTCATGCTGGCTGTCTCTGCTCTCCTCCTTGTCCTCCATGTGCCTTAGCAGAACTTCTAGGAAAATCTGTTCCATGATCTTTCCAGGCACAGAGGCGAGGCTGACAGGTCCTTTCTACTAATTTTAAAAAAGGGTGCAATATTTCCCTTACAACCTCATATTGTTTTGCAGTGTCCTGTGATGTTCTTGATTTGAAATAACAAGCTAACAAAACCAAATATCTGGTGCCTTTCAACAGAACACTAGCTTGATCAACACCAAGAAGAAGCTGGAAACAGATATTGCCCAAATTCAGAGTGAAATGGAGGACACCATCCAGGAGGCCCGCAATGCTGAGGAGAAGGCCAAGAAAGCCATCACAGATGTGAGTCAGGAACACCTGATATTGGATGTATTATCCTCCAAACTGTCTCCAGCCTCAAAACTGCTTTCATCTTTTACTCTCATCAGGCAGCCATGATGGCAGAAGAGCTGAAGAAGGAGCAGGACACCAGTGCCCACCTGGAGAGGATGAAGAAGAACCTGGACCAGACAGTGAAGGATCTGCAGCTTCGTCTGGATGAGGCCGAGCAGTTGGCTCTGAAGGGGGGCAAGAAGCAAATCCAGAAACTGGAGGCCAGAGTACGTAGGGCTGGTATTTGTGCGTGAGTGAACATGTCAGGTAAGGAACCCCTGGAGAAACTGCAAAGCTGGGCTTCTCCTTGCAGGTGCGGGAGCTGGAAGGGGAGGTTGATGCTGAGCAGAAGCGCAGCGCTGAAGCCGTGAAGGGTGTGCGCAAGTACGAGAGGAGGGTGAAGGAGCTGACCTACCAGGTGAGCCTGGAGGGCTCCTTGAGCTCACAAACCCTTCTTGCAGGAAGCCAAAATCCTTAGGGATTTTAATTCTGTCCCAAGTCACACAGTTAAAAAGGAGAACAGTGAGAACATCAGAAGAAATCATCTTTCTGGTCACATTAGGAAGATACAACCTCTGTCACATTAGACAGCAATGGTCCATAAGGAATGTTACTCTCTGCTTTGTGTAGAGGGCACTTAAAGAGGAGGGTCAGAGACGTTTCTGTTTCTTGTCCTTCTCTTTAGTCTGAAGAAGACCGGAAGAATGTTCTCAGGCTCCAGGATCTGGTGGACAAGCTTCAAATAAAAGTGAAATCCTACAAGAGGCAAGCTGAGGAGGCTGTAAGTATTGCTCTGTGCACTCAGTCTACATCCAGGTGGATGTGGATTTGTGTTGGTGTTTTTCTCTGTAAAGTTCTGTTTGAACTTTTAATCTTCTCAGCTTTTTCTCACTGTGCACTTGGGGATGAACAGTTGAACAGCTGTTCTGTCTGAAAGACATGGACCTGATGGAGCAGAGCCAGAGGAGGCCACAAAGATGATCAGGGGGCTGAAACAGCTCTGCTATGGGGACAGGCTGAAGGAGCTGGGGTTGATCAGCCTGGAGAAGAGAAGGCTCTGGGGTGATCTTATAGCCACCTTTCAGTGCCTGAAGGGGCTCCAGGAAGGCTGGAGAGGAGCTGTTTCCAAGGGCCTCTAGTGAAAGGATGAGGGGTAACGGGTTTTAATGAGAGAAGAGGAGATTGAGACTGGATGTCAGGAAGAAGTTGTTTCCCTTGAGGGTGGTGGATCAGTGGAACAGGCTCCCCAGGGAGGTAGTTGAGGCCCCATCCCTGGAGCTATTGCAGGTGAGGTTGGCCAAGGCTCTGAGCAGCCTGGTCTAGTTGAGGGTGTCCCTGCTCCCTTCAGGGGGGCTGCACTAGATCCCCTTTGGAGGTCCCTTCCAGCCCTAAACATTCTATGATTCTATAACAGCACAGAGATCTAGGGATAGTACAATACATTTTCTGTGGGCATTATTGCATCCGTGGGAGAAACACCAAAGCCTCAATTTCATAGAAAGAACGGCAATTATATATAATTATTCAAAAGATTCCAAATTGCATTAGCATTTCCTATCCAGAGAATATGAAACATTAAAAAAAATCTATTTGATGTCTCTTCCTGTCCTCAGGAGGAGCTGTCCAATGTCAACCTCTCCAAGTTCCGCAAGATCCAGCATGAGCTGGAGGAGGCCGAGGAGCGGGCGGACATTGCGGAGTCGCAGGTCAACAAGCTGAGAGCAAAGAGCCGCGAGTTTCAGGGCAAGAAGGCAGAAAGTGAAGAATAAATGCCTCCAGTGATGTGAAGTGAAAGCCAATTGCACAAAATAAGGAATTCTAGCTTCTTGATTTTAATCACGGCTTAGTCCTGCGTCAGTCTCCTGATAATTAATGCCTAGATAATAAAAATTGTAGAGGTTTACCCATGGAAATAATCAGAAGCCTGCTGTTGTATTTTAAGTGTTGTCCTGAGTTATTATAAGGCTTAATTTTTTTCCTTCCTTACTTCAATGTGTTCAACTAAAAATCTTGCTTCAGCTGTTGTCAAAATGTTTCAGCCACTGTTAAACTGGTCTAATAAGAAATTCTGCTTCATTCTCACCATAAATTTCATCTAGGGTTTGCTGAAGTGAGAAAATAATTCTTTCTTTGCAAGGGAATGCAATTAACCCTTACAACTTATTCTTTAGGAATACAATAGATTTCAACTCAAAGGTTCTGGCCAAAAAATAAGAATTTATTGCATCTTCTGGTAATCTAGTCTAATCATTGATTATTTTATTAAATAATGTGATTTATTTTCACTAAGATTTTTTTAATGCAGGACCCAGCACTTCACCTTGTTGAACAGCACACCTCAGCCTATCAACCCAGCCTGTCCAGATCCCTTTTTAAAGACTTCCTACCCTCAATCAGATCAACACTCCCACTCAATTTGGTGTCACCTGCAAAATTACTGAGTATGCCTCAATCCCTTGTTTAGATCACTAATAAAGAAATTAGAACAGGTCCCAGTACTGAACCCTTGGGAACACAGCTTGTGACTGGACACCAACTGTATTTAGCTTCATTCACCACAACTCTTTGGGCCAAGACAGACAGTTTTTTTACCAACAAAAAGTGCACCCATCTAACCCATGAGCAGACAGTTTCTCCAGGAGAATTTGGGAAATGGTGTTAAAAATTCAAAACATTTTACTGAAGTCCAGGTAAACAACATGCACAACCTTTTCCTCATACACTAGACAGGTAACCTTGTCACATAAGGAGATCAGATTATTTCAGGTTCACTTCTCAGAGAACAAAAGTTTGGCTACAAAATAATGCAGGTCTCAGAACTGATCATCATTATAAATGGTTTGCCAGTCATTCAGACCCATCCCATTTCCTCTTAAAAAAAAATAAATAATAAAAACGATTAAGCTTCTTAACCATGAAGTGTTTAGGAAAAGACAGAATGATGACCAGTGTTCACTCTACCACAGAGACTTCTGATTATATATTAGGTTACATAACCTTTAGCTGATATTTCATTTAAGACACATGAAAGTGACTGAGAGCGATTTGGTAACTTCCCCCTTTTGCTTTCTGTTGAATGAGTATCATTCAAAAAAATCTGGAAGATGCAAATACTAAATTTCTTATAGGCTTTCCAAATGTGAAACATTACATATCATTGCACTGACTGTATGCAATTTCTGCATACATATATATGCTCACATACATACATGTGATACATACACACACATACACATATATAAAGTTTCCAAAGCTATTTTTTTCAGCAACAATCCAGTAACATGATGCTGTGTAGCTGTTTCATCACTGATATATAATCAAGGTAAAAAGTAGTCACTATTTTTAGCATTCAATCTCAAGGTGTTAATAAACACTTTACAGCTTTACAGCACCCTGACTGCAGTCCTAGTCGAGTGTCACCATATCTCCAAACCCACAGTCACATGTCAAACACCTGAGAAATTAAGTCTTCAGTACCAGAATCCATTTCCTGAATACAGATCCTGTCTGCCACTGATTATTAGCTTCTACTCATTATTAGCTTCTGCTCTTTTCCACAGCTCCTGGAAGTGCCCCTTTTAAAATTGGCATTCTACTGACAACGTCCAGATCTCCAAAAGCAAGGCAGTTGTAGTAAGAACTCACCACATACAATAATTCAGCTGTTACATCCCTCCAGCTTTGTGGAATCTTGTGTAAATAAGTCTTGGCCATTTTCTATTAGTTTTCATCTAAACTATTAATTGTCAACAGGCAGAAGGTATAATCATCATTTTATTAGCCAAAACATTTCTGGTATGTAAGTCAAGTTGTTTTATTTCCCAACACTATTGTGGGGTTTTTTTGTTTTGTTTTTCTCTGCTGCTACTAGATAACATCCCAAATAAGCAAGATAATTTGCTCCTGTACAAGGAGACAGTGCAGGTGTGAGATTAGTTCTAAGCTGGAACAAACAATCTGTACTATTTTAACTATTCCTGCCTTTATTTCATATAATTATGGAATCATTCATGTTGGAAAAGCCCCTTGGGATCATCCAGTCCAAACATTATCTCTACTCTACACAGTTCACCCCTAAACCATGTCCCTCAAACTCACTTCAAAACATCCCAGGGCTGGGGACTCAACCCCCTCCCTGGGCAGCCTGTGCCAGGCTCTGGCTCCTCTGCCCCTGCCCTGGAGCAGCTGAATCCATCCCCTCTGCTTCTGGCACTAGTGCCCTGTGAGCAGAGCCCAGCACCAGCCTCTCTGCAATGGCCTGGAGAGAGTGATGAGGGCTCCTCTCAGCCTCCTCTTCCTCACACTCAACACTCCCAGCTCCTTCAATCACTACTCATCATTTTTATTCTCCAAGCTCTTCCCCAGCTCTGTTACCTCCTCTGCTCTGGCTCCAGCCCCTCCAGATCTCTCTTGGATGAATTGTTAGACACAACACTCCAGCTGTGGTCTCCCAAGTGCCCAGCACAGGGGGACAATCCCCTCCCTGCTCCTGCTGCTCACACTGCTTCTGATCCAGGCCAGGATGCCCTTGGTTTTCTTGGCCACCTGGGCACTCTGCTGGCTCACCTCCAGCCTCTTGTCAATTAAAACCCCCAGGTCCTTTTCTACCAGCAGCAGTTTCCCAGCCTCACTCCCTCAGCCTGGATCTTTGCATGGGGTTGTTGTGGCCCAAGTGCAGGATCCAGCATTTGGTTTTGTTAAACCTCATCCTACTGACCTCAGCCCATTGCTCCATCCTGGCCAGATCCCTCTGCTGCCCTCCAGCAGAGCAACACGCCCACCTAACTTGGTGTCATCTGCAAACTTACCAATGATACTCTATGTCCTTACCAAGGTCATAAATAAAGATGTTAAACAGAAAAGGTCCCAACACTGAGCCCTGAGGACGCCACTTGTGACCAGCCACCAGATGGACTGAACTCCATTCACCACCACTCTCTGGACCCATCCATCCAGCCAGATATTTCTGGTTTTGCTTCCAGAATTGCCTGGGAAAAAAAAAGGGGGTTGTTGCCTTCACAATGCCAAGCTACAAATAATGGCCTGGTAATTAATTGCTTTCTAGTTTGGTTGCCTCAGGAAGAGCAAAAGTAGAAAACCTGTCATTTAAGGTAAGATATTGCCACAGTCCACAGGGTAATAAATAATTATTTTCAGTAACTTGCATAAAATATGGATAATTGCCAACTTCACAACTGCTGAAACAACCTGAATATACGACTGTATCACTTGCCTTATGCTGGACAAGAAATAGAACAATACATTTAGGATAGAGATCACCTTTCCCCAAAAACACACAATATATGTGACCATTTGGCAGTGTTCAGTAGTTAGCTGAAAGACACCTTCAATACACAAGTCCCAGCATCTGAACAGAAGCTCTTCTAGACTGAGAGTAGCTGACAGCTGTGAATAAGACTTGCAAATATATTTATAGAAAGGAATCCCTCCAAGATTATCATTAATTCTATTTGGCCTTAGTGCAGTGTCATGCTCAGTGATGAAGAAAATCACTATGTAGTATCATACACTTCAGAAAAGTTTATATTAAATTTCTTTTCTTTACATAAATTATCTTTCAACTTCCATTAGAAAAGTGTCATTTAAAGTAAGGCTGAGAAGATAACTTTTAGTACATTTTTTCAAAGAACAATATCTTTGTTTCTATTAAATACAGAAGCCTTGCTGAGTTCAAAGACATATTTGAAGATAAATTATTCCATAAATATGCATTTATTCTGCCACCATTGATCAACCTGAAACTAAAAATCATTCTCCTAATCTGTGAAAAGCTATGGAGGAATTCTCACTCTTTTGCCCATGAAATAGGAGATGGCCAAAAAGCTTTCAATAAACAGGACATTATCAAATGAAACCGTGGGGTTACCATGGTGTTAAATTGCAGTGAGTCATGTTCTGTATCTTGTGGATGGTTTTTCTTTTCCTTCTTCTTTCCAGAACTAGTCCCACACAAATACAAACACATAATTTAAAGCAGTGTCCTGGTTTGAGTGAGAACAGAAGTCATTCTGCTCAGTGCTGTGAGTTCCCAGCTCAGCTATTCTCCCCCTGCCCTGTCTGCAGTCAGCAGCCTGTTCTCACAGGCAGGGGCTGCTGCTGGCAGTGCCAACACCCCATGGGTAGAGTCAGTGCCAAGGGCTGGGGTGCAGCCCAAGGTCACTGCTGGGGCCTGTGCCACACTGGAGGTGCAGAAAGGGAAAGGCCAAAGCTGCAGGGAGGAGGGGACAGGACAGGGGACCCCAGACTGACCAACAAGGGATTCCAGCTCATTGACCTCAGAGTCAGGATAAAGCTGCGGGATTTGGATGGTCTCGTTCTTCTCTTGGGGGCTCTCATTCTTTGCCCTCTTAGACTGGTTTGCCAGTTTTGCTCAGCTTGGTTCGGGTTCTCTTTTGGTTCCTTCTTCAGAACGCCCAAGTTGGACTCTGTCCATACTGTCTTCAACCCTGATTGGTGTGTTCCTGAACCCAGTGTCAAAATTAAGCTGCTGAACACAGCTCCTGTCTGCTGCAGGGCCCAGGCTGGCACTCTCCCAGTGCATGGTCCACAGCATCAGTGCTGGTGGTATCATAATTACCGTCGGGGTGGTTGTGATTGATACTGATTTTGCATATATTTATATATATTCCAGTTTTATTATAATAATATTCATTCAGGCTGGTCTAGTTTTCCAGTCACTAAGTCTCTCTCCCTTATTCCCTTTCTCTCCCCTTGTGGGGAGGGAGGGAGGGGGTTAACAGAAAGACTGTTAAAGGGGTCACCCTGACACTAAGCTGTGACATACAGGGAATGTGTTTTATTTTATCCCATAATGAATACTTATATTGTACATTATGAAGTATCTTTATGGCTTTCAAAACTTGCATAAACAGGGGTACAGTCCACACTCAGAGAATTACTAATGCAGATTAATTATCTCAATGGCCAGACAACTTGCATCACTGAAGGTTTAATAGAAGAATCCTACATGAAGGCTAAAGCCATAACAGAAATGTTGGTTTTCTTTTTTTTTAAGAAGCTGTTTAAAATGATTGAAGACAGCAAGAAATATTTTGCCTCTCTTCCCCTTTCAGTTTTCCTGGTCTACTGCAATAAACAGCAAAACCATAACATGCTAAGGTGAAGTGATATCAAGTCTGAAAGTTGGATGGCATGAGGACAAAATCTGTATCTGCTTAAAGTCCTAGGAAAAGGGGGCTGGGTATGAAACATGAGAATAGTTACACTTAGTTCAGATCAAAATGTCCATCTGTCCAAATGGTGTCAGACAGTTGCAGATATAGCAACTTCTTAATTAATGGTTCGGGGACTTAGCGTAGTCAGACTTACTTCACTGGCCACTTGCACTGGGAAAAAGATCTGCATCTGATGGAAAAGATACTGGGTGACTCTAATGGGATGAAAGCTACTTAGTGTTATGAACAGGTGTGATATTGAATGCCATGCTAAAAGCAAGGAACTGGGGAACCCTGACAGAAGCACAGGAACAGAGAAAATAAACACTTTTATCCACCAAGAGCAAAGAATTTCTAAGACAATCAAACACACACATTTTGCAGGTTGTGATTTCAAGGTAGCTAACTTTCTACCAAGACAAGCTTACATTTGCATTTTATATATTGTTTGACAAAGGCAGATTGATGACAAATAAAGATGTTGTTCATGTGGTGATGCTCTGATTGTTTATCCTACAGAACTTCATTAATAGAAGAATTTGCAAAAAATAAGCAGATGAATCTGCTGGTACAACACATGTTCAAAGACTAGGAAAGGAATTGCCCAGAAGAAAATGAAAACTCACTTTTATTACACAAGCAATAGATGAGGCAGATATAAAAAGCAAGATAGTCTCTATCAAAGAAGAATTATGGTCTGTTATCTCTATGGTTAAGATAAAGACACACCTAATAAAAATCAAATTTAAGCACATATAATAAATAATGAGGAATGCAGACTGTAATAAGGATGGGATGGTACCAAAACCTGGTCTTAAGACTGCTAAAATGTGAGAATTGTATGCAATCAACACAGCTAGTTTGAATTTTGATACACAGCAATTGGTTAAAGGAAAATAGATTAACAGTATTATCTTCATATGTGAGTAGTTATCACTTTGCTTCCACAGAGTGTCTGTGCTCATACTTCAGACTGGCAACAACTCCGATCTAAAAAAACCCAAACGACATAATAAAACCAATAAAATAATTGAAAAATATACTACAAACTCAAGAACCAACAGAAAAGGCCTAAATAAGACACATCTCAACAGCTTGTTGAAATGCCAACTTGAAGGTGTCCATTTTCTGTAACAATATCCCCTCCTAGATTCCTTTACTTCCTATAGAGTGTGTCTAAATAGTAAGCACCATGAACATCATCCAAAGCAAACAGCCAATGAGAATTGTGTGAGTCCACCAAGGGCATTCCCTAGATCAAGCCAACATGAAGCAATGACAACGATGCATCTGAAAATCCTTCTCTTTCCAGGTAGGGAAAAAGGTGGTGAGAATTCATGGCCTTTAAGGTTTAAATCATTTTCTGACAAATGTTGCTTCTGCTTTAAAAAGAAATAGGAGGCAATGATGACGAACCTACTTTGCTGCCTCATCTCCTGTACAAAATAATCTAATGATAAGAGCACTGATAAGGGTGCTGAGGGGTGAGAAGCTCAGTGTGAGCCCTTAGTGAGCTCTGACACCCAGAAAGTCAATGGGCTGCAGCCAGAGCAGTGTGGGCAGCAGGGGAGGGAGGGGATTCTCCCCCTCTGCTCCACTCTGGGGAGAACATCCTGGAGCTGCCTCCAGAGCTGGAGCCCCCAGCACAGGAAAAATCTGGAGGGGCTGGAAGGTGTCCAGAGAAGGGCCATGAGGATGCTCAGAGGCTGGAGCAGCTCTTGTGAGGACAGGCTGAGAGAGCTGGGGGTGTTGAGGCTGGAGAAGAGAAGCTCCAAGGAGACCTTCTTGTGGCTCCCAGGATCTGCAGGGGCTCCAGGAAAGCTGGGGAGGGACTTTGGAGGCTGTGGGGTAGTGTCAGGACTGAAAGGAATGGATTAAAACTGGAGATGGGTGGATTCAGATCAGCCATGAGTCAGAATTTCTTCTTCCCCAGGAGGGGGTGAGAGCCTGGCCCAGGGTGCCCAGAGAGGTGGGGGCAGCCCCATCCTTGGCAGTTTCTCAGGCCAGGCTGGATGGGGCTCTGAGCAACCTGCTCTAGTGGGAGGTGTCCCTGCCATGGTAGGGGGTTGGAACTGGAGCAGTTTGAAGGTCCCTCCCAACTCTGATCATTCCATGATTCTGTGATTTACCCAAAATGTGAGAGACCTGAAATCAACTCTTACCGTCACTCGAGAAATTCAGCTCCCAAGCTCTTGGCAAACTCACAGCATGTGCACAGGCCCATGTGGGAATAGATGAACAAAAAGTCTACAGGAGTGCATGAAACACAGGCATGACTTCCTAACCTAAACATTAGGTTGACTTCCTAACATCCTAAACATTATTCAAAGGCTTCTTTGTATATTTATTTAGCAAGCAACCACTAATTAAATTGCATAAATTGATACCTCCTTGCAGGTGATGCTACAGAGCTGTGGTTATGTCTGTTTCTCTCCTATTTGTTCTAATTCAGAACATTTGAATTTTTAATTCATAACAGAGCAGCTTCAAGAGTAAGAATGGAGAGTTTAATCCCTTTCTTCCCTCATTGTAAGTATCTTACAGTTGCGTGATAAAACTGAGGACTACATTGATAAGAAATGTGAAATTATGACCATGGGAAAAAATTAATCCAATTTTTACACACATAAATGGGTTACTATCTCTACTCAAAAGACATCACACAGACACAAAAACTATTTTGCCAATGTGTGGGTGAGCACAAAGGACACAAGTTAAAGAAAGGAGTTTATCTTCCTTGCATGCAAAGCATGAATATGTGAAATGATACATCAAGAATGAAGCAAAACAAGGTAATGCACCTAATCATTACTACTCAAAGTTAGCTCTGCTCAGCCCTTGGCCCTCTGACCCATCCCATAGTTACTGGCTCGTCCAGCTTGCTGTGGACAGCACTCACACACTCATCCTAAGGGACATAGAGTGAGATTATACAAGCATAGATAAGAATTAATAAGAAGATGTAAAAAGACAGGACAGATTGTGGTGATCAGGTGCAGGGCTCAGACAGATAAATGCACTGACTGGTCTCATTTTACATCAGCCACTCTCTTTTATACTTTTTTTATTGACCCACGTCTTTGTTCCTTCCTGGTCCCTCTTCCCCTGCACGGTCCCTCAAGGGTTTCTACAGCTCTGTCAATTCCTGCACCTGCCACAGCCCTGGCTGGGATCTGCCCTGGTTCACAATTTCATCAGTTGTGAAGTCTCAGAATCACAGAAACATTAAGGTTGGAAAAGACCTCTAAGATCATCAAGTCCAACCATCAACCCAACATCATCATGACCACTAAACCACGTCCTGAAGTACCATGCCTACACGTTTTCTGAACACGTCCAGTGATGGTGACTCCACCACCTCCATGGGCAGCCTGTTCCAACACCTCACCACTCAGTATAGAAATTTGTTCTCAGGTCTAATCTGAGCCTCCTCTGACATAAGTCCATTAACTCCCATCCATCACTAGTTACCTGGGAGAAGAGACCAACTGACAAGCTTCCCAACTGACAAGGGTCCTGATCTGGTTTCCTTGCTGGAAGAAACATTTCACACTGTCACATGCCTTCATTGAGTAGTGTGACTGATCAGCTTTACCTGGTCATTACCCTAACTATTTGTCAGTCAGGTTTGTGTCCCAGTAGGTTCTTGATTATTGCTTCCTCCTTTTCCTGCTGTCCACTGTGGTGTCAAAAAAAGCCAAATACTATTAAAGGAGCAGACACTCTCCTCCCACATTCCCCTCCAGAGCAAGTTAAAGTTACTGTGGTTCAATGTTCAGCCTGCTCCATGACATCCTCTGATGGATAATGGAGTGGCACAGAAGTCAGGATCCTTTCCACAGGCTGAGACCTTTAGTATGGTGCAGACATCAGATATTGGTCAGGACTGCAAGTCTGTCTTGTGGCCCATAAGCTGGTAGTTGTCTTACTCTGTCACAAGCTTGAGGCTGGTTTCAGGCTTGCCAGCACCCCATACAGTGGCATAAAGACATTTAATGAATGAAAAATTCTGTCTCACTAGGTTTTCCTCCTTCTCTGTCAGCACATGTAGATAGATAGAGAGGACAGAATGGGATCCATTAAAATCACAATCCATAAAAATTGTGAACAATTAGAAAAAAAACACATCTTGTTGGTTATTGAAGTCAGAAGTGAAGTATTTCCTTATTTGGCATTATCAGAGCTGCCTTTGGTTTTCTCCATCCTGGCACAGGGCAATGTGAAAAGAACAGGTCAGTGCAGCTGACTCCATACAACCTTAAACCAATCCTGTCTCTGAGTAATTAGCAGAGAGATCAAAGCTTCAACACATTTGCAGCTAAAGAGTAAATTATTATTGACCAAAAATAGTGTGAGTGCTATGTGGGCAGGAGGCTACATATAAAGAGCTGCAGCAGAAGGCAAACCTTATTCTAAATTACCTCAGCATCTCACGGTAAGTCCTAGCTGCTTGCTTCATACTCTGCCCATGACATCTCCACAGTTCCATAAAGAAGTGGAATATTTAAGGACATTTTTTTTTCTCATTCCCCACTTCTAACACTCCACCTGATGCTTTACGCTCAATGTCAAGTTTATACAACCCAAACCACTCACTCCAGTGCAGTGGCACAAGCAGAAGTAGAAAAGCCATGGCACTCCTTGAAGGGCCTTCTATGAACTGATACCTCCAAGTCCTATGAAAAGCAAAGGAAAACTTATAGTGAAGGCATTTAAAATTGACTGGGGAAATATCTGTAATGTAGATATGTTTTCCTAGACGTTAGAGCTGTTTTCAGCAGATTATGGTAACATGGGGAAGAACAAAAGACTTTCTGGGAGATTCAGCTCAAGCTCAAGAGTTGTAAAGCTCTGTGCACAGTTCAACCTTATACATAAGTTGTATAAATGTTTGATAAAGCATGTGCTTAAGACACTGGACTGGTTTTGATTTAACTGTCTCTGTCCTTTCTTTAACCATTCCACACAGGTACTGAAAGCAGATTTCCTTCTGGGCTCTCTCTGAAGGTAAGGGTTTATCAAACAACATGTAGTGTTGCTAATTGATCCTGAGCAATAAGTGAAGCTTACCCAGACATTGGCACAGTCAGGTGGCAAAAGACTGTTGTAGAATCAGTGTCAGTGAAAACAATATATGATATTTTATCAATATGATCATAACCATAGTTCTTGGTAGGAATTACTCCATTTATCATGATAGAAAAGAGATAGATACTTCATCTCGGCCAAAAGGACATAAGAGACAGTGACAGTAATGTCTTTTTTGTGGTGTAACCTGGGATTCTGGGGTTTATAGAAAATCAAAATTCACCCCTTGACATCTGCATATCTACTAGAAGCCTGAAACTGATCTTTTGTTCAGAGAGTACAAGTCAAAAAGGGTCAGATCTTATCCTGCCTTGTTAGTCTCCTCTGCAGTAAAGTCAAGACCATGATAAGCTGACTTTGACTTATCATGTAAGTCCTGAAACCAAAACAAAGTTCAGGGCAACCTCATCTCCTTCATGATAAACAGACCCATTTATGTACAAAGAGAAACTCTCAATGAGAACTTAATATGCACCATTCCCTTCAAGATTTTCTGGGGAGGGTTAGTGATTAAGTGACTGGAAGTGTTCACCGGAACAACAGAAGGAACCCTCCACACATGCAGAATGGAATATTCATGATAATACTAAAAAAACCTCCCTGGAATTGGAGGTGAAAGGGATGGAAGTTCAGGTTATTCTCCCAGAGAATGCCTTCTTTTCTGTTCATGAATGCATAAAGATCTAAATTTTACATTATTTCCTGGCAAAGGTATTCTGTAGTGTAACAGACTGTGACCCTTGAGAAATGTTTTGATAAGCTATTAGTATTTTCTAATGCTTTGATAACCTTTTCATGGACACTGTGAGATTATTTCTCTTTCTTTCATGTAGCTTTCTTTGAGCCACTCAGAGGCAGGATCATACAGGCAAAAATTTTGGGCTCTGTATACAAAGAAAAATACTTTCAAAATAAGTGAAAGGTTCTGAGCTTTGAAATTTCTGGTTATTAAAGGCTCTAGAGAGATGTAGTTCCTCAAAGTCCTGCCAAGTTATCTATTACAGATAGGTTTTGCTGAGAGATCAGAACTTCTATAGCAGTGTCCAAAAGCATCACTGCAAATGCCTTCAGACTCTTTTCTTGCACAAAACTCTCCATGTTGATTGTTTCAGGACCAGGATGTTATTAAATTCTGCTCCTCTATCTTCTATAGTACCACAGTGCATCAGAAAGCATGAAGTATCAGGAGTTCAGAACTTATATTTGTAGTAGCCTGTACATTAGCTTGCCTGTGGAAGAACATTTTGCTTACACTGGTTCCTACCATTTTTTCTGCCTGTGTTATTTCCAGATACTCTCAAGTTATCCATGTCATTCCTTCTGACTGTAGAAGCAATAATATCTATTTAGGTTGAAGAATTTGTAGTAGGCACTGCTACAAATATAAAATAAAACTGAGGATAAAGAAGTTTTCAGAAATATTTCCACTAGACAAGTCCCTAACTGAAAGTCTGATACATATTTGTACACATTAATTGTCTTTTAAGAATGCATAAGCAATATTAATCTGTATAATATGTTAAAACTAAAAGGTGCTTTTAAATTCTTTTCCAAGTTCTTATTTGCCTAGACAATACGATGCTACTAATTATTAGCTTCTATATATATTGTATTCATTTATTAGTTAATTTTTCCATGGTTCTGTTTTGCATTTGGTTCATATGATAAACAGGTTTAGCATCAGATAGGTAATTATTGACCCTCACAATTAGTTCCATTGCTTGGTATAGACAGAAACTAGTTACACTTTCCCTCTTCGGTATAAAAATGGAAGAGTGCCAAGAATACCTCCACATGGAAATGTGTGAGAGCCAATCTGCTTCACTTGTGGATCTTCTGTCTAAATTGGTTAATTAATTATTAGGACTTCTTAAAATTAAGACAGAACTTAAGTGCCTGACATTGTTTAGTCCTCTTCTCGCTTTTAGTCATGAAGCATGACCACCTTCTGGATAAATACATATTACAAACATTAATGAAACTCTACTGAATTTCTCCAGAGCAACTCCAGCCATGAGTTCAGATGCAGAGATGGCAATCTTTGGAGAAGCTGCTCCCTATTTAAGGAAGACTGAGAAGGAGAGGATTGAAGCCCAGAATCGCCCATTTGATGCTAAGTCAGCCTGCTTTGTAGTGAATGGAAAGCAAATGTATGTGAAAGGTACCATACAAAGCAGAGAAGGTGGCAAAGTCACAGTGAAAACATATGATGATACAGTAAGTCATACCAACTCTTCTACACGATCATCCCGTTCAGGCAGTTCCCTGGCTTAGATTTCTTCTTCTGTTGTTCCCTTCTCGTTTTGGCAGACTGTGACTGTAAAGGATGATGAAGTCTTTCCTATGAACCCTCCCAAATTTGATAAAATCGAGGACATGGCCATGATGACCCACCTGCATGAACCCGCTGTGCTGTACAACCTCAAAGAGCGTTATGCAGCCTGGATGATCTACGTAAGTAGCAGCAGCAGCTTCCCTTGGGGGGCTGGCAGGAGCTGCTGTGCCAGGCTCAGTGGAAACCAAGGTGCTGTCTCCCTTCCTCACAGACCTACTCGGGTCTCTTCTGCGTCACTGTCAACCCCTACAAGTGGCTGCCAGTGTACAACCCAGAGGTGGTGTCTGGCTACCGAGGCAAGAAGCGCCAGGAGGCCCCTCCACACATCTTCTCCATCTCTGACAATGCCTATCAGTCCATGTTGACTGGTGAGTCATTTTCCAATGACCCTGATGTTCACATAGAATCATAGAATGTTTAGATCTTGAAGGGATCTCCAAAGGGCATCTAGTGCAGCCCTTCTGCAGGGAGCAGGGACAGCCTCAACTAGACCAGGCTGCTCAGAGCCTTGGCCAACCTCACCTTGGAATAGCTCTAGGGATGGAGCCTCAACCACCTCCTTGGGGAACCTGTTCCACTGTTCTAGCACCCTCAAGGGAAGGAACTTCTTCCTGACATCCAGTCTAAATCTCCTCTAATTTAAATCCATTACCCCTAATCCTTTCACTCCAGGCCCTTGGAAACAGCCCCTCTCCAGCCTTCTGTAGGCCCCCTTCAAGTACTGGAAGGTGGTTATAAGATCACCCTGGAGTCTTCTCCAGGATGATCAACCCCAGCTCCTTCAGCCTGTTCTCATACTTGACAGTTCAGGCATCTTAGGTGCTTTTCTACTCACTGCCTTATGTCAACAGCTGCCATCATCCTATGGCACAACTCAAGATTAGACTGTCTGTTGCATCTTAATGACCTCTGTGCTGGCAGGTAGGAAAGGAAAGGCAGCAGGTAGCTCTCTGGCTTTCTTCCCATTCTCCTAGTAAGGAATTTAAAGACAGAGTAAAGAAGGAACATGGCACAGAATTCAATTCTGATTAAATTCTATTTAAGCCAATGTCTACACATAAAAGAGAAAAAGAAAGTTAAGTGGAAACCCTTATGAAGAACCACTGCTTAGAGTTATGTTTTGGCTTCTCTATCACTCAGTACAAAAAAAAAATCCACATTCAGACCAAAGCAGAATTTCCTTTCTCTGATTACAAAGTAGTAAATACAGTTACTGTGTAATTTTTACCCTCGAAGTCAGTTATGTTTGAGGAACAGAAGCCCTCCACATCTCATTTGAACAGCTCTTTCTGTGACTTTCTTTTCAGATCGTAATAATCAGTCAATCCTTATCACGTGAGTATATTTTGGTATGTGTGACAAATCTGACAGAGGTAGAAATCTTTCCTGCTCCTGTAACAATTCATATTTTCATTTCATCTCAGTGGAGAATCCGGTGCAGGGAAGACTGTGAACACCAAGCGTGTCATCCAGTACTTTGCAACAATTGCAGTTACTGGGGAGAAGAAGAAAGATCAACAGCCTGGCAAATTGCAGGTATGGCATTGGCTCCCATCTCTGGTGTCTGCCCAGGACTGTGGGTTGCAGTACTATCAAAGGGCAGATAGTGCCACTGAGGATACAGCCAGGATGCCCAGTCAGAGCACACCTATGCTTTTTTGCTCCTGCCACCCTGCCTCCATTCCTCTGAACACTTAAAGATATATATTCCCAATGTAGGAAAGGCCCAAGTCTCAATTTCTTTCTGGGAGAGGAAGATAATGTAAGACAGATGTGCTGTCTGTCCATGTATCTACCCATTCTGTCCATTAGTACCCTAATGTCACACCACAGAACCCGAGTGGATGCGAATGTAAAGAGAGCAGTTGATTCCCTCTGGCACATGATTGTGCCATTGCTATTTCTTGGTTCATTCCTATTGACANCTCCATGAACCCTCCCAAGTATGATAAAATCGAGGACATGGCCATGATGACCCACCTGCATGAACCCGCTGTGCTGTACAACCTCAAAGAGCGTTATGCAGCCTGGATGATCTACGTAAGTAGCAGCAGCAGCTTCCCTTGGGGGGCTGGCAGGAGCTGCTGTGCCAGGCTCAGTGGAAACCAAGGTGCTGTCTCCCTTCCTCACAGACCTACTCGGGTCTCTTCTGCGTCACTGTCAACCCCTACAAGTGGCTGCCAGTGTACAACCCAGAGGTGGTGTCTGGCTACCGAGGCAAGAAGCGCCAGGAGGCCCCTCCACACATCTTCTCCATCTCTGACAATGCCTATCAGTCCATGTTGACTGGTGAGTCATTTTCCAATGACCCTGATGTTCACATAGAATCATAGAATGTTTAGATCTTGAAGGGATCTCCAAAGGGCATCTAGTGCAGCCCTTCTGCAGGGAGCAGGGACAGCCTCAACTAGACCAGGCTGCTCAGAGCCTTGGCCAACCTCACCTTGGAATAGCTCTAGGGATGGAGCCTCAACCACCTCCTTGGGGAACCTGTTCCACTGTTCTAGCACCCTCAAGGGAAGGAACTTCTTCCTGACATCCAGTCTAAATCTCCTCTAATTTAAATCCATTACCCCTAATCCTTTCACTCCAGGCCCTTGGAAACAGCCCCTCTCCAGCCTTCTGTAGGCCCCCTTCAAGTACTGGAAGGTGGTTATAAGATCACCCTGGAGTCTTCTCCAGGATGATCAACCCCAGCTCCTTCAGCCTGTTCTCATACTTGACAGTTCAGGCATCTTAGGTGCTTTTCTACTCACTGCCTTATGTCAACAGCTGCCATCATCCTATGGCACAACTCAAGATTAGACTGTCTGTTGCATCTTAATGACCTCTGTGCTGGCAGGTAGGAAAGGAAAGGCAGCAGGTAGCTCTCTGGCTTTCTTCCCATTCTCCTAGTAAGGAATTTAAAGACAGAGTAAAGAAGGAACATGGCACAGAATTCAATTCTGATTAAATTCTATTTAAGCCAATGTCTACACATAAAAGAGAAAAAGAAAGTTAAGTGGAAACCCTTATGAAGAACCACTGCTTAGAGTTATGTTTTGGCTTCTCTATCACTCAGTACAAAAAAAAAATCCACATTCAGACCAAAGCAGAATTTCCTTTCTCTGATTACAAAGTAGTAAATACAGTTACTGTGTAATTTTTACCCTCGAAGTCAGTTATGTTTGAGGAACAGAAGCCCTCCACATCTCATTTGAACAGCTCTTTCTGTGACTTTCTTTTCAGATCGTAATAATCAGTCAATCCTTATCACGTGAGTATATTTTGGTATGTGTGACAAATCTGACAGAGGTAGAAATCTTTCCTGCTCCTGTAACAATTCATATTTTCATTTCATCTCAGTGGAGAATCCGGTGCAGGGAAGACTGTGAACACCAAGCGTGTCATCCAGTACTTTGCAACAATTGCAGTTACTGGGGAGAAGAAGAAAGATCAACAGCCTGGCAAATTGCAGGTATGGCATTGGCTCCCATCTCTGGTGTCTGCCCAGGACTGTGGGTTGCAGTACTATCAAAGGGCAGATAGTGCCACTGAGGATACAGCCAGGATGCCCAGTCAGAGCACACCTATGCTTTTTTGCTCCTGCCACCCTGCCTCCATTCCTCTGAACACTTAAAGATATATATTCCCAATGTAGGAAAGGCCCAAGTCTCAATTTCTTTCTGGGAGAGGAAGATAATGTAAGACAGATGTGCTGTCTGTCCATGTATCTACCCATTCTGTCCATTAGTACCCTAATGTCACACCACAGAACCCGAGTGGATGCGAATGTAAAGAGAGCAGTTGATTCCCTCTGGCACATGATTGTGCCATTGCTATTTCTTGGTTCATTCCTATTGACAGGGGAAATACAGGAACTTTGGGGCTCCAGAGTGGTTGTGCTGAAGTTTCAACTGTGAGTCATTTCAGTTGCATCAGGTAGTAGTTTCCAGTGGCTTGTTCTCCTGCCTCTGGTCAATGTAACAGCCCTGAGGGGCAGCATAAGAGAGAGATTTCAGACAGCAGGGACCACTTCCCTGGCAATTAGAAGGTGAACTCAGGAAAGGTCCATCCAGTGAAGAAAGCACATGCCCTGATGCTCCTTTCTGCTGAGCAGATCAGCTGCTGCATACTGAGCCCACTGGTGCATTTGCATGGTGTGGGTTTCATTCCCTAGCACAGAGAAAGCAACAAACGTCCTTGTGACACAAGTGTGTGTCAGCACAGTCCGTGAGATGGTATGAGCATCAAAGGGGGTGACATGTGTCAGCATGTTATTTGAGTACTCAAGGGCACAGTGGAATCTAAGGAGATTCCAAGGCTGAATATTCTTTACACCCTCAGAGGCAGGTGTCTGTGATTGATGGGTTATTATGGCTAAGGCAATTTCACCAGAAGCACTCTTTCCATCAGCACCATTTCAGAATCTCCTGAGCTCAGCTTTCACCAGCTGTTCACTATGCTGGGTCTGGTCTCAGAAAAACTTGGAGGCAGCTCAGAGATATACAGATCATGTTTGATATAAGAAAAATCACCTGGGTCTCAGATAGACAAGCACCTGTTCTGCCCTTATCTGACTTTATTCACAGAATACTCAATTTTTTTTAGTACTTACAAACTAACACTAGTATGCACCTTTTCATAAGAACATTAAATAAACCTCTCAGGTTATCACTTTGTCTAGGCAACCATCTTATCTCAGACGCATGCTGAAACCAGGTGCCATGCAAGAGTATATGAATAAGGAAAGCATGTTAACAGTATTTCCCCAGAACACTGTCTGCACTTTGCCACCCAGCCTGTAGACAGAACTCCAGAATGAACTTGTGTAAAGAATTGCCAGGTCTTCTTCAATTCTGGTCACAGCTGTGCACTAAAACAAGGTTTGGTGGTGGTGTAGTCAGCTGCACTGACACACACATCTCTTGAGCAAGGAAGCTCATTTAGAAAGCTGAAAGATATATGTGAGAGGGCATTAATTGAGGAATTTGTTGTTGTTTTTTTTTTTAATTTTAAAAAATATCATAAAGAGAGCTTCATATGCTACCGTGTTGCCTTAATTTTATAGTGTCCACCTTCATGGTGGACTAGTAAAAACGAATTTAAACCCATTGTGCCATCTACAGACAGTGCTGGGAATGGCAATTCCTCTCCACTGCAAGATGTTGACGGCTGCACTGAACATCAGGTACAAACTTGCAGTAACTTGAGCTGTTCTGCTCATCTTTCATCTGGGTAAAAACTGATACTTCTTTGTTTTCCATCTCTGTCTTGGAAATTATCCCTGGCAACACTTTCATGCCCTGACTACGTAGGAAACAATCATGACCTTGCTGGAAGCCTTGAGAAAGGTTTTTTTGTTATTCCCAAAACCACATGGTGTCTCTGCTTCCTGGAGCATATTGCACAGAAAATGACACAAAAGCTTCTCTCCTCCCCTGTTTTTGCAGCTGAGAAATTATATAATATTGAGAAACTTCACATTGCTGATCATTCCTTCTGCAGCCATGTAGCAAAAACCTCAAAGAGTTTCTGTTCTCTGCTTGTTTTAAGCTTGTAATTTAAGTCTCAGGCTTTGTCCCACACTTCTTTTCGATCGACATCTGGAGATGTACTTCAGCATTCTGAAAGGCTGCTGGTTGATTGAATGAAACTGCAACACTTTCCCTTCTCCCTTGTAAGGTGCTTCCTACTAAAGGTGGTACATCTGTTTGTGTGTCCTAGGCTCGAAAAATGGCAGAAAAAAACTCCCAGAATTTTCACATTTTCTGTGGCTGTTGTAGCCTTTGTGAAGGGGAATAAAGAAGCATCTCTCATACAGATTCCAAACTCTCTGAGTTCCACTCTAGTGGTTCTGTAGATGATACCAAATGCATGATAGCAGGTACAAGAAGGAAATAAAGTACAGATCTGTCTTTCAGCACATTTCCCTTTGAAACCACTGACAATATTAATGATGGATGGCTGATGAGTGCTTAAAACCTCTGCTAAGTTTAAGGTTAAGATCATATATGAAGTGTATTAATTAGCTGCTTGTAGTATATCCTTTGCAGAATGTGTTATTAAGCAGTGATGAAGTTTGGTAAGCAGCATTTTCTCCTGTAACTAGGGAACTCTGGAGGATCAGATCATCCAGGCAAACCCACTGCTGGAGGCCTTTGGCAATGCCAAGACTGTGAGGAACGACAACTCTTCACGCTTTGTGAGTTCATTTCAGATGTGTTGGAATGCAGACATCTAATACCTCTCATTCATTGATTGCTGTAACCAATGGGTTGATCTGTACTGCCTGACAGGGAAAATTCATCCGAATTCACTTTGGAACAACTGGCAAGCTGGCATCTGCAGATATCGAAACCTGTGAGTTGGAGCAAGTCAGTACATTGCAAATTTATGCATTTACAATACCAAGTTTACCAGGAGACTAATGGCATCTCTCTTTTGGTCAGATCTTCTGGAGAAATCCAGAGTGACATTCCAGCTGGCCAGTGAAAGGAGCTATCATATTTTTTACCAGATAATGTCCAACAAAAAGCCAGAGCTCATTGGTGAGTGCCAGCATCTCTGGGCTCGGCTCAGCAACTGCTTTCTCTTTCCACTGTGACCAGATGTCACCAAAGGTGCTGTGTCCACCTGCAGATCTCCTCCTCATCTCCACCAACCCTTACGACTTCCCCTACGTGAGCCAAGGAGAAGTCACTGTTGCCAGTATTGACGACAGCGAGGAGCTCCTGGCGACGGACGTGAGTGGTCGGAGGCCCGCGGGATGGCACAGCAGCTGCAGAGGGACCTGGCAGCCTAGGGGGAACCTCCCACCCCGGCACTTCTGGGGACTTCCCAGAGCCGGGCTCTGCCACTCCTTCACACACTGGGTGTAGGATGAGAAGCAGGGAGACAGAGGAAGAACCCACTTTCCAGTCGCAGCACATGCGCCTGCCGAGCTTGAGCTGAGCTCCTTGTGCTTCAAGCCCCTGTGCTGCTCTGGCTGAGGGAGCTGGGGCTCTTTAGCCTGGAGGAGACTGAGGGGGTACCTCAGCAGTGTCTATCAATATGTTCAGGGCAGTGTAGAGAAGATGGAGCCAGACTCTGCTCAGGGTCATCCAGTAATAGGACAAGAGGCAATGGGAGTAAGTTGGAGCACAAGAGGTTTAGAGTAGACACAAGAAAAACTTTTTCACATTGAGGGTGCCAGAGCCTGGCAGGGGCTGCCCAGGGAGGTTGTGGAGTCTCTTGTTCTGGAGATACTCCAAACCTGCCTGGATCTGTTCCTGTGTGACTTGGTCTGGATGACCCTGCTCTGGCAGGGGGGGGTTGGACTAGATGATCTTTCTAGGTCCCTTCAACTCCTAACTTTCTGTGATTCTGTGATTCCCTGACGATGGACTGATGGAGCAAGGACCAGAAGAGGCCATGAAGATGATCAGATTCTGGAGCAGCTCTCCTCCCAGGACAGGCTGAGGGAGCTGGGATTGTTCAGCTGGAGAAGAGAAGGCTCCAGGGAGACCTTAGAGCACCTGCCAGTGCCTGAAGGGAGCTGCTCCAAAGCCTGGGGAGGGGCTGTTTGCAAAGGCCTGCAGGGAAAGGCCAAGGGGCAATGGTTTGGAATGAGCAAGGAGTGGCTGGAGATGAGAACTGAGGCAGAAGTTGTTTCCCAGCAGAGGGGTGGGCACTGGCCCAGGGTGCCCAGGGAGGTGGTGGAGGCCCCATCCCTGGAGCCATCCCAGGTGGGCTTGAGGAGGCTCTGAGCACCCTGCTCTAGCTGAGATGTCCCTGCTCTCAGCAGGGGCTGGGCTGGGTGAGCTCTGCAGCTCTCAACCCAGACACTGCTGGGATTCTATGACATGCCCATTGCTCCCACAGAGCGCCGTGGACATCCTGGGTTTCAGTGCTGATGAGAAGGTGGGGATGTACAAGCTGACAGGGGCTGTCATGCATTATGGGAACATGAAGTTCAAGCAGAAGCAGCGGGAAGAGCAGGCAGAGCCTGACAGCACAGAAGGTAGTGTTGACTGCAGAGATTGCTTCTGACCTGCAGCAGGAGTTAGCAATCCTGTCCCATATAGCATCAGACTCTTTGAGAATGATTTTTCCTTCCAGAAAAAAAACCAAACATGTTTAAAGTTTGTTGCAAGTTCCACAAAGTCAATGATTTAATTGCTCCATGAGAAAACAAAAAAACATAAAGCATTTCTGCAGCCCTCCGGGTGTGGAACAGGAGTGTGCTGCAGCTCAGACATTGCCTTGTTGGGGGGACTGGAGAGGAGCTTTCCTTGACAATAGGTGCATTTGAGTAGTGCCAACAGCATGTTGGAATTGAAACACACTAGAGGACCAGGACACCTTTCTTTGTCTGTTTTGAACTCATTTGCTATCTCTGATCCTAGTGGCTGACAAAGCTGCCTACCTGATGGGTCTGAATTCTGCTGATTTGCTGAAGGCTTTATGCTACCCCCGGGTAAAAGTCGGGAATGAATATGTAACTAAAGGACAAAATGTCCAACAGGTACCTAGACAGCTTTTGATTTTGTTCAGATAGATTGTTCTATTTCTAAAGACAACTCCAATTTCATTTTTTCATTTCATGTTTCTTACAGGTATACAATTCAGTTGGTGCCTTGGCTAAATCAGTCTATGAGAAGATGTTCCTGTGGATGGTTATTCGCATCAACCAGCAGTTGGATACCAAGCAGCCCAGACAGCATTTCATTGGTGTCCTGGACATTGCTGGCTTTGAGATCTTTGATGTGAGTTACAATAGGCATGTTTGCCCATTGCTCCCTTCTCCAAACTAATGAGCATTTTTTTTTATATGTATATAATGAATTTGCAGTTCAACAGCCTGGAGCAGCTGTGCATCAACTTCACCAATGAGAAACTGCAACAGTTCTTCAACCACCACATGTTCGTGCTGGAGCAGGAGGAGTACAAGAAGGAAGGGATTGAATGGGAGTTCATTGACTTTGGGATGGACCTGGCTGCCTGCATTGAGCTCATTGAGAAGGTAAAGAGTTTCATTTTAGGAGAGAATATTTATTTCATGTTAATTTCTTTTAGTGCAGTCATTTTTAATAAATTGTCACATTACTTTTGAATGGCCCTATCCCATAAGAAGAGGCAGTTTATAAAACCAAAGCTTTTGGAATAACAGACTGCCTCTGCACAGTGATTTCCTGAACAACATGGCTGGGGTGGAAGGGTGAGGGAGTACACAATATTAATTTGGTTCCTGTAACAAGACTGCCTTTAAGAGTAAGGTGAACCTCAAGTCTCACTCCTTGAAGTAGTGAATAGAATAAAGTTTTTGGTTCTATCATTCAAAGTTTCTTGTCAGGAACACACACTGTCATTCATGCCCAGTGACTGATCCAGCCATCCCACATGCATGTTCACTGCTTAATATTTAAACCCATGGGTTATGCCTTTGCATACAAGTCTCCCATTTCTTGCTAACCAACCACATACCCCACACAGGAGCATTTACAGGCAGCACTACCATTCACAGCTAGTGCCTGTTGCCCATTCCTCTATTTAAGACTCAAAATCTACAATTACTGTTCCATATCCACACATTTTGTGTCCCATATCTATGCAATTAGAGCCATGGAATCAGAACACCTATGCTGATCTAATGCTGTGGTCTCTATTGTGATGACAGGTAAGAAGCAGACACTTTTGGGATGCAAATCATCCCCTTATAAAGTACGTTCCGTTAGTGAATCTGTGAAATGTCTTGATAATGCTCACATTACAGAAGAATTTAGACAGCTAACTCAGATCTAGACACCTACAACTTTTATAGACAGCCTACAGTTAGTCCAGATGAATGCCAACCTCAGAGCTCTTGCACAACATCTACACCTAGAGGGCAAAATCTTAATTCAAAACACAGCATTCCACTGGTTGCTGCTGCCCTGGAAGATCCCTGATTCTAGCTCTGGCAGCTGTCCAGCTGAAATCAGATATAACCACCTAATGGACTGTTACTACATCACATAAAAACAAACAAACAAACAAAAATGCAGAAACAAACAAACAAACAAACCCAAACAAAACAACGAGATTCACGCAAAGAAGGAACTCCTGGAATTTTCTCTAGGCAAATGAAGCGTCACATCAGTGTCTTGAGCAAAATCAGAGGACATGTGCTTATCTTCACTACCAGAAGATATGTAATGTAGCTGAGATGAAATCTGATGTTGCTGTAAAGATGCCTACACCTCTGTATTGAAATATTTCCCATTTAAAATATAATTCTGAGACAAATCAAAAACCTATGGGCATTCTAAAGTGCCAGATTATTGCCATTTAGACTTCCTATAAGGTTAGGAAAATCTGACCCATCCAGGCACATTTACTGGGGAGAGGAGTTGTTAGATATTAGTCAGGCACATGCCTGAGCAGACATCAAACTCAGTTCACATTGACAACTACAACCTGATGGCTTATAACAGACATACACAACCTTTCATTCAAAGGTGCACGTAAACAGCATTGGTAAGTTGCCATCTCCACGTGTTGCTCAGGCACTAGGCTTGAGCAACACAGATTAATTACAGTTTGCCTCATTATTACAGTAGCTAGTGATGTATTAAGAATCTGTTCAGTACAAATTACAGTCACTGAAACAAGGCACAAATCCTATGTAACGTGACATTTTCTTTCCTTTTCTTCTCTCTACCATTCCCTTTCTTTATGTATTCCTGTTTCTCCCAGCCCATGGGCATCTTCTCCATCCTGGAAGAGGAGTGCATGTTCCCCAAGGCAACTGACACCTCTTTCAAGAACAAGCTCTACGATCAGCACTTGGGCAAGTCCAACAACTTCCAGAAGCCCAAGCCTGTCAAAGGCAAGGCTGAGGCTCACTTCTCCCTGGTGCACTATGCTGGCACAGTGGACTACAACATCTCTGGCTGGCTTGACAAGAACAAGGACCCCCTGAATGAAACTGTTGTGGGGCTGTACCAGAAATCATCCCTGAAACTGCTGTCTTTCCTTTTCTCCAACTATGCTGGTGCAGAAACAAGTAAGTGCTTTTTCAGTGATGCAGGATAAGTCTCCTTCTGCTTCTGTTCCCTGTGGAATAATCTAGATTCTCTATCATCACGTAGTGTGACCTTGTTCCTGTGTACACCCAGATACACCCGATTTAAGATGGAAACACACAGAACTGCCAAAACAACCAGATTCATGTGGTGCAGACAAGTAAAACTAAGCAAGTCCAAAACAAAGTGACAGGAGGCATATGTTTCCTGACTTATTGTGTTGTGAATCATATGCATGCTTACTCATCATCTAGATGTGTGCCAAATACACATGCAAAGTGAAAGCACTTTATAGTCTCCGAGGACAGAGTTTTGTTTCTTAAGGTGAACTGGACAAACTAAGAGACCATAGAACTGTTTCACATCCAGCTGAGAAGTCCTCAAGTTGCAAGGAAAAATGGAAAACAGGATTTATAAGCCCTCTAAAGGCAGCAGAGAGCAATCCAACCTCTTGTCCTTGTTTGTGGCTGAAGAGCTAACACCATCAGGTTGTAGAATCAGTAGGTAGACCTTGTGGCCACGCAGATTTCTACAAAAACAGCCAATATTCTGGCAGCCTGGATGCTGGACATAAAGAACTGGCTCTATACAGTAGTAGTACACACCATATAGATGGCTGAGTAGGTAAATCAGCCATCAGGCATATTGACAGCAGGATTTAAGGCTCAAGGGATTACCATGTGGGTGCATTCAGTTTGGCTGACATAACCATGAGTCTGAGCAAGCTCCCAGCAAATACTGGGAATAAGACAGTCAGGTGTCATCAATAAGAGGAAGGAGAGAAGAAAAGAAAGGTGGGGGATAAAGTTTAGGACAATGTATGAAGCTCAGACCACAAAGACTCCCTTTAAGTCTTGATTTAATTGCCTTTAACAGTAGGAAATAGGAACTGAACTGCATGGACTAATATTCCTGAGACTATAATTTGCTTCCTGCCCTTGGGCTAACATTATTCAGAACATTGGATTAGGAAATTTTTCTAAAGAACACTTCACTGCACTGATAAAGAGCAGAGTACATCGTTATGAAATTTAAGTCTGGACATTGTGTTCCATACAACAAAAGCCACATACCTTATGATGCAACCTAAATCATGCATCTGAGACCAAACATACCATGTATTGATCAACAGCTAACTAGAAGTAGTTCACTAAAGCTCTCATGCAGCCACAGATCAGTATTTTAAACTAAAACAATCATTTTATTGCTCCATGACCAAAGAAAGGAAGATGAAGCCTATAAAACATAATTTGCTTAATCTAACTGTTCACCTCCTATCTGCTTCTTTGAAGGTGATAGTGGTGGTACCAAGAAAGGTGCTAAGAAGAAGGGGGGCTCTTTCCAGACAGTATCTGCTGTGTTCAGGGTATGTGAATTTCCTTTTAAATGAGCCATGTTTCTACAAAAATATCTGAGCACTAGTCACATCTTCTCTGGAGAAAGGCTGAGAGTTGGGATTGTTCATCCTGGGGAAGAGAAGGCTCCAGGGAGAACTTATTGCAGCTTTTTAATCTATTAGAAGGGGGGCTTATCAGAAAGATGAACAAAGACTTCTTACCAAGGCCTGTAATGACAGGGCAAGAGGAAATGGTTTTAAAAAGAAAAAGGGTAGGCTTAGGTTGGACATAAGGATTGTTTTCACAGTGAGGGTGGTGAGGCACTGGAACAAGTTGCCTAGAGAAGTTGTGGGTGACCCTTTACTATAAGGTCAGGTTGGATGGGGCTTGGAGCAATGTGATCTAGTGAAAGATGTCCTTGTCCTGGCAGAGATGTTGGACTCAATGATCATCAGAGGCCCCTTCCAATCCAAACCATTCTGAGCTTCTGCAACTCGTTCACACTGCAGAAAGAATGCAAAAACTTTGTATCTCAAAGCTCAAATCTGTGTTTTGTTCTATCACAGGAAAATCTCAATAAGTTGATGACTAACCTGAGAAGTACCCACCCTCACTTTGTGCGTTGCCTGATTCCTAATGAGACCAAGACGCCTGGTAAGCCTGTCACACTGAGATAGGGGACTAGCAAGAATCAGCCTGCTTAGCTTCCACACCAGCTTCTCCCAGAACAGCTCCCTTTCTATGGGAAGTTCTTGTGTCTGTAAAATGTTGAGCTTTACACAGTCCACAAAACACTCATCTTTGCTTAATGTGTATACAGAGCTGAAGATAATATAGATGAGAGCGATTACAGTTGATTAAATTGTCTGTTGCAGTAACAGCATTAGCAAATCCCTAAAAAAAGTCTAATTTTAAGGACCAGTGTGTCATTCAGAACTGCAGGGGTCAGCCCAAGACCACCTAGAAATTACTAAATATTCACTCTTAGGATCTGATTCCCAGATTGACAGTTGGAGGACTGTCAAAGAAACCATGTCTGGTTTGTAGAGTGTCACATACAAGCTGCTGGGTGCTGCTAGAACTTGGAAAACATTTTGATGTAAAGTTAGTTTTAAATTATATTTAATTAAACTCTCATGAAGAGTTTAGTCTCTGAAAACAGCCAAAGTTGGGAATATTTTCACGTGGTCATTGAATTAAAATACCTGGGGAGAGACTTGTCTGTTCAGTCATGATGAGGTCTGATAAAGAATAATATAGATACTGGTAGAATACAGAGTATGCAATGTGTGTACCAGGCAACAGGGTTCAGTATCTGTTTAATCTGCTCAGGAAACATCTCTGTATGTCTCTCTGAAGGCCACAGGCAGGATTTAAGCAACATGCATGTGTTCAAATTTGAGCTACTCATCTACACTCCTTTAATATGCAGTGGAGAGAAGCTGTCATTTTAAGGTATGACTCATCTGGCCCTTTTGCATATCTATCTTAGGATGAGATGAATCGCATCCTAAAAGAGACTGTTTCCCTCCACTGACTATAAACGAAGCCCAAATGGAAATGTCCATGCTTCATATCCTAAAGTGAAGAAAGAGGAATCCCACTGGGGTCCTGACAGTTGAGAAGGAGTGAGAGGAGAATTAAGGAAACCTGCTTAAAGCATATTTTAATTAATAATTTTGCCAGATATGGTTGCCATTTGAATGTTCAGTTGGTTGTTTTGACAGAGGGGAATCAGACAGAGTCCTTGACTTTTGCCTTTTAAGAGAAAGAAAAGTGGTACTGTGAAGAAGAAACTGGACATCTGTTTTTTAGCTGATTTTATGCTGCTTATGCTCAATTTTCTTATGCTCAATTTTTCTAACAATTCCTTTGGGTACACCTTTATTAATTACATTGAGGAGATAAGAGTATGGAGTAATTAATGTCTCTGAAGATTATGGAAGTTTCTGCATGACAAAGTGATTCCATAAGGGTTTTATTCTGCCAGGTTTTTTGCTTTGTTTTGGTTTTTTGTAATACCTGGTGATAAGACTTAGAAATACAGTTGATTATAAAGATATTTTAGGAGGAAAAAGATAATTGTTCCACTTTTAATCAGCTGTCCTCTACAGGCAGACTGAGAACTTCAAGCTACCTGCTTTCCACCTGTGTTGGAATCTATCTAGCTATCAAATCCAATCAAGTTTGATTATAGTTTACATTTGCATGGCAGAGTCAAGATAAAATCTTACATAACACGAAGAGCTGATCTTTCAGATGGTAATATACTCTACATTGTGCCTTTTCTGAGCAATGCCTTTTGGCCATTGACAATTCACAAGCACTGCCAGCCCCAGCATTCTTAGTTGACTGAAGTTTAGTTGACTGCAGAAGTTCTCTACACCTTCTGTGAATTGAAGGCATGTTCTTCACTTTCTGAATCTTTTCAGAAATGGTTGAATTTTATTAAAAAAAAAACAAACCAAAGAATAAAGAGGTCATTCTTGAATGGAATTCACATAATGAGATGACTTTGAATGAAAGGAGTCATGAAAGATGTGTTTTGTTTAAGGTGAAATGGACCATTACTTGGTGATGCATCAGCTGAGGTGCAATGGGGTTCTAGAAGGCATCCGGATTTGCAGGAAGGGGTTTCCAAGCAGGATCCTTTATGCTGACTTCAAGCAAAGGTAGGTCTTCAGTTATTACTGTCTGCTAAGCATAAGGCAACCCAGGTCTAACAAGATTCAGAGAAACCCTCGGAATCAGATTAGATTAGTGACATTTGAGGGAATCAAGTCATTAATATGGTCTTTAGGTCACTCCAGATATTTCCTCTTTGATTAAACTAGAGATTTCTGGATTTATCAGAACCAGTGTAATTTCTAAACTATAGTCAACGACTAAAGATTCGAAGAGATGCAAAATGCTTATCATGTAATGAATACAGTGGCTTAACAGGTTGCCCAGGGAGGTCGTGGAGGCCCCATCCCTGGAGACATTCCAGGTGGGGTTGAGGAGGCTCTGAGCACCCTGCTCTAGCCGAGTTGTCCCTGCTCTCAGCAGGGTTGGGCTGGGTGAGCTCTGGAGCTCCCTTCCAACCCAGACATTGCTAGGAATCTATGATTTACAGACTGCTCTTTGTAAATATTCCAGAGTATTACTCCAAGAAAAACACAGTCCAGTGCAGTCTCCTTGCACTGCACTGACTAAGCATTCAAAAACCCAGGGCTTTGCTGGTGCTGTCACTGGCCTGCATCCTGTGCCATGTTTGCCTCATCTTTAAAACTGAGGCAATTAAACTGTTTCACATGAGCTCAGTGCATGGATGAGCAAGGAGCTGCTGGAAAAAAATCAAATTGAAGAAAGAAGTTCACAGTATGTGGAAAAAGGGACTAGGCACTTGGGAGGAATATAGGAATGTTGTCAGAGCATGAAGGGATGAAATAAGGAAGGCCAAGGCCATCTTGGAATCAAATCTGGCAAATAATGTAAAAGGCAACAAGAAGGTCTTCAAGCACATCAGGAGCAAAAGGAAAACTAGGGAAAACTATAGCTGCTTCTAAAATGAAATATAACAGTAACATCTTCCATGCTGAACTGGTTTGAAAAGGACCCAAGACCTCTCTGAAAATGGCCCACAGCCTGATGCTCAGTAAATCATTAGCTGGTCTTAATTGTCAAATCATAATTTGATGTGACAGGTGAAGGAATCTAGCCATAATGGCCATGGTCCAGATCCACAAAGTGATTTATAGTTCAAAGGAAACGTGCTGAAGTTCAGGAGAACCTACAATGGAAACCTTAAATAGAGAATAATTTCACTTCACTATTACCTCTGTCTTGATTTTACAGATCCTCTTGAGAATCTGAAGAAACCCCTTTAGAAGGATTAATTAGGCTTGTCCGTGACACAGGATTACCTCAGTCATTAAGTTACCTTGCAAAATGCTAAGGCTGCTTTTAGCATTTACAGAATACTATGTCATTTTTAGTCCAAACTCAAGGATTTGATGGTATAACATGTAGATAATGTGAGCTGTGCAAGATCTCTACTCCCTTTAGAATACAGCTCATTCTGTAAGAAGTTCTAATTCATCTTCACCTTTAATATAAGGAGTATTCCTCTGCTCCATGGAACGAGAAAAGGTTGACATGTTCTCACTATGTTCTTCCTAATTCCTGGGCCTAGAAACACTTTTAAGTATGAACATTAATTTTGTCTGTAACAACACCCTGTGCTGTTACACAGCCAACAGATTCCTCTCAGGAACAAACATGGCCACTTGTCATCACGTTGTGTCCAGCCAAGACTGTCTAGATTTCAGATGGCATGTTTGCCCTCTTTCAGATAGCTCAGCTTCCAGATATTTTTTGATAGATAATGGATCTTATTTTCCTCACCCTGTTTGCACCCTGTCTTACCCCAGGTACAAGATTCTTAATGCCTCGGCCATCCCAGAAGGCCAGTTCATTGACAGCAAAAAGGCTTCAGAAAAGCTGCTTTCTTCCATTGATGTTGACCACAACCAATACAGATTTGGCCACACCAAGGTAAAGCCCTTGGGGAAGAGCTGGTATAGTGCATGAGAGTGGGTATAAATGGCAAAAAATTCTGATCATTACAAGTATTTCTTGCATCTGCAATCAACCTTCATGATGATTAAAAAGCACAACACATCACTAGCAAAAATGAGCCCAGAAAACTCAGTTTCTGGGAATATGTGGGAGGAGCCCTGGGAACACCAGACTACCAGAATGACCTAGGGTGGCTGCCACTAGAATTAGTGCTGCCCCTTTCTCCTGCCAGTTGAACTCACTTGTATCAGTGCATGTTAGAAAGGCACAGACAACTTTGGACAATCAGGCTTTTCAGGAGATTTAGGCACACACACAAGGTTAACTTTCATATCTGAAGTAGTGTTAGGTGGGACACTGAGTCTCTGATGAGCACAACCAAGACAGTACCATCTCTGGACAAAGCCCCAATCACCTTCACTACTGAACAGATATAATCATCCCTGCTTCTCAAGCCATCTCCAAGTCAGGTTACACAGCAAATCTTAACCCTGACATAGAGGTGTAAAGCACCATGAAGAGAGAGTAGGATCCCATACTAAGTTGAGATTTCACTCTCTGTTTTAAGAGCTGCTGGTAATCTAGATCTTTCACAACCTCCACTAGAGCAAGCATCAAATAACATGCAGACGTGTTGTGTATCTGCCAGTGGTTGTGTATCTGCCTAAACCTCTAACTATTTGACCCACTTTTATGTTCTAGGTGTTCTTCAAAGCAGGTCTCCTGGGACTTCTAGAAGAGATGAGAGATGAGAAGCTTGTGAGCCTCATAACTCACACACAAGCTATGTGCAGAGGGTACCTCATGAGAACTGAATTTAAAAAGATGAATGCAAGAAGGTAATACAAGACAATGTTTGCAGTCATACTGTGTCAGAGCAGAAGGCCAGCCATGCAGTACACTGTTTGAGGCAGAAAACACAATGGTTTTGTAAGGAATAGCAGATAATAATTCTCTGCTCTCCTCTTTCATTCTCTTGCACAACTCCATCATGAACATTTGTACAGAGAAGGTGCTCCATATTTTTGGCCATCGTAGATACCTTTCCCATTTCACCTCTTTCCTTTTGAGATGGGATGAATCATGCCAAATTTAGGGTGCAGGAAGGGCAGCACTGGGTAAGCCAAGCAAACTTTCTCAAATGTTGTTGACAAGTGAAAGTTTTAGGGGGGAGCAAGGAATGCATGAATGTGTAGGATGCTCTGCCAACCAGCTGCTTTTATTTCTGATACTCTGTGGCATATATTTAGTTCAGGGGCTTCCTGGGACAGGGATAGTTTTGAAGAATTCAATACTATTACTGGCTTTCTCTGCAAGGAATTGTCTAATCTCCCCTTGAACTATGGGCAGAAACAACATCCTTTTGACTTCAACACCCTAAAAAAATACATAATTTTTCGTTTCAGTTTCTGTCTTGATAATTTCTAAGATGATATTTGCTATTTTGAGTGACCCAAAAAAGCATCAGGCTACTGTTTCCACAATTGACAGTGACTCCCACGTTTGTAATCTCAACAGCAGTACTTCAAAGGATCTCAGTTTTCACGCTGGTATTTACCTAAGCACTTGCATGTTATTGGAGAATGAAAAAGTCTCAGAGGCAACATTCCAGAGAAGTTTGTCTGTTTTGGAGTATTTCCCCCTCTTATATCCAGACATAGAAGGTTTTCATGCTCCTAAACCAGCAATTCTGACATCAAGGGTCCAGAATTGACTCTTTAATAAAAGCAAGGGAAGTGAGGGAAAAATTCACAAGCAAAAGTTCCTTGAGAAAAATGCTGATGCTGTATGGCCCATAATCTGAGTCTGTTTCCAACCCAAGTAGTCTCATCAGCCTCATAAACTGTGTTTTTCATGTGTTTTTAGAGAATCCATTTATATCATCCAATACAATGTCAGAGCATTCATGAACGTGAAGCACTGGCCCTGGATGAAGCTGTACTTTAAGATGAAGCCCTTGCTGAAGAGTGCAGAATCTGAGAAAGAGATAGCAAACATGAAGGAGGAGTTTGAGAAAACCAAGGAAGAGCTTGCCAAGTCTGAGGCAAAAAGGAAAGAGCTGGAGGAGAAAATGGTGACCTTGTTGCAAGAGAAAAATGATCTGCAACTTCAGGTTCAAACTGTGAGTAGCCTCCCTTTTGAGATTCACCCCCTATTTCCTCTTACTCTGCTGCTCTTTCCCTTCTCTTTTCCATTTCCTTCATAAACAGACATGTAACAGGGCCAGATTCTCCACTGCTTTGTATCTGGTCTCATCATCTAGACCTCAGCAGAGTACAAAGCACATAGGAAACACCAGTAGGAATACAGGAAATTCTGACTGGGCTCCCATGTAATTTTCCCACTACACTATTAAGCTATCACCAGTGGAAGAATTGACATTCCACAGTATATTCAGTGTGCTTCTAACAGTGGGATCTGATTCTGGATGAAATACAGTCTGTTTCCACATCTGCTGTCTATTGTAATATGGAGTCAGAGCAGAGTCTGGCAGAGATGCAACTGAAACTGGAAAAAAAAGACTGATGTTTTTCTCTGGAATACTGCTGAGCAGAGACTGAATTACCACAGAACAGGAGGACTGTCAGGTTTTAAAAGGCAGTAAGATACTATGTGACCAAGGGCAGTCTGGTGCAGGTGGATCTATCACCTGTTTTCATGTGCTTTTGAACTAGTTGTTCTTCAACAAGTGTCTTCTATTATTCCAAGCACCAAGGCTGTAACTGTACATGCTGAAAATCAAATTAATTACCTGAATCTTTCTCTGGAACTCAACCTCACCCAGTTGTCAGAGTTTCTTTGTACTTTTCTGGGTACAGAATGCTCTGTTCTCCAGAGCCCACCACAAGTATTGGGGCTTCACTTTAGCCCCTGGTAAGACAAAAAGCCCAAGAAACACAGGCTTAACTAGTTTAACTAACTTCCAAGTTAAACTTTCCAAGTTAAATAGAGTTAAGAACATAAAAGAACTTCCAGGCTATGATCATTGCTGTCAGGTATGTTTTCTGATTTCTACTGAACTCCAAGTTTCTCACGGTATCATTACTGGATGAGTCTTTCCTATCTTCTCACTTAGTCCTAATTTCCTGGAGGAATTTTTATCATCCATGCTTGAAAAATGCCAAGTTTATCCTCAGAGGATGCACACTCACTGGCCATGCTTTTCAGTTCACTGTGTGTTTCAGTCATAATCTGAGAGAGAATTAAACACACCATCTGATCTTACTTCAGTGATGCCCTTCAGCCATAACCCTGCTGGGAGGCAACAGATACTGGCTTTGGTATTCTACCTAGAATACATCAGAATAGCCTTAATTTGGACAGAACTTGATGTGTTAATCATGTTCCAAAATGCTAGCTATAGTAAAAATTGCAGGCTACAATTTAGGTCGAGCTCGACCTTGGCATGGCTGAGCAAGATTTTAGAGAGCAATGGGAGCAAAGCCTCATGTGAATAAAGTGGGAGAAGAAGTTTGGGGAGTGACAGTATGACCTGTGTCATTAGAATTGATGGAGTCTAATAAAGACAGAAGCATTCAATATTCTATGAAAGTTGAGACTTTGAAATGCTTTATGTTTTACAAACCCACATCCAAGCTCATGCTCCCATGAAACCCAGTTCACTACCCACCTATTTATCTCACTGGCTCCTTGTTGGATCCTTGCTATGACTGAACCCTGGGTGTCTATTGCATGGTACTGTAATTAAACCATCTGATCAGCTGAAAATAATTCTCTACCATTGCATTATGGTCCACTTTCCTAGCTATGACTGAGCAGGACAATTTCCTCATGACTGGATCATTGCATAGGAAATTCCACCTGATTTGTGCAATGTATTTCCTGGAGATGGTTCTTGAACAACATGTATAGCCTTTAGACATTTTTTATGATAAATACTATGTGCCTTCAATGTGTTCTGACAGGAGAGTGAAAATCTAGCTGATGCTGAAGAGAGATGTGAAGGACTCATCAAAAGTAAAATCCAGCTGGAAGCTAAAATTAAAGAACTAAGTGAAAGAGTGGAGGATGAAGAGGAGATGAATGCTGAGCTGACAGCAAAGAAGAGGAAACTTGAAGATGAGTGCTCTGAATTGAAGAAGGATATTGATGACCTTGAACTGACTCTGGCCAAAGTGGAAAAGGAGAAGCATGCAACAGAGAATAAGGTGACAGAGGAAACAGGGAATTATTCTTCCCCAGTTTTCAGTTTTGTGGAAGGCAGAGCTAATTCTTAAGTGCTCTTGAATGGAAGTGAGAGGTGCTCAAGGTACAGGAGATAGGTATTTCCTCTTAATCATGGGTGACAACATTTTTTTTTGTTAAAAATATTATTTCATGTTAGGAAAAAATATCTTTTCTGTGGTAGCTCAAAAAGAGTTCAAAGGTTGTATCCCACTTGTCCACATTTGGCTATTTGCAGTCATAAGAAACCAGTATATTGATGATGAGTACATGTGATACCTCAGGACAGAACAGCTATGCTGGTACTTTCTCACATGCATTGAGGGAACTGATCTTGCAGATGTGAAATATAATCTTAAAATTCTTTTAGATTTAAGAAGTCCAGGTCTCAAGCTAGGATGGGCATCCCTTCCTTACATTAACTTAATGGTACAATAAGAGTTCTTCCCAGCTTCTGAGGTTTAGACTGCCAGTGTAGCAAGGAAGGTCTTATCAGGTGGTCATTAGCTCATTTATCACTCAATAAAAGCACAGGTATCTTCATATATATCTTAACAAACAATGTGAAAACAGAATTAAGATATGTATATGACAGAATTCAAAAGCCCAGGCCTGTGGTGACAGTGTTCAGTCCTCCTGTGGAAACAGCACTAGCAGAGATGTAATTCAAATGTTGACGTGCTCTTCTCTGCCACCACTGAGAACAACACTGGATCCCATATCTGCAATTACAGGTATGAATGGTTAGGGGAAATCTGTCTGGTGCTGGATGTTAGGGTGAGGGAGTCACATAGCTAAAACATGAAGCAGAGCAGTCTTCCTTTATCCCTACTGTCAGGCTTCCCCATCTGAATGATAAGGAAAATGGGAAGCAAGTGTCAGGCAGGTCTGATGTGTTTGAGATGAGGTTGCTGGTGTGCAGTGCTCCACTGAAGTACAAAGAAAAAAGATAGAAAAGATTGTATGTCCAGAGACCAGTTAGAAGTTCTTGCCTTAAATCCACAATCACCTATTCCAAAGACAGAGTTATTTGTCACGTAACTTACTGTATCTTTAGCTATGTGTGGCACTCAATAGTTTTTTTTAAGAATCAAACTTGCTGAGAATGTACAGCTGTTTGCCTAACAAATACATCACAGGGTCAGAGAATGCCAGGAGTGGAAGGGACCTTGGAGATCTCAGAGTGCAACCCCCTGCCAGAGCAGCCCATGGAATAGAACCTGCTCCAGCACAGGGCACAGCAACAGCCAGGGGGGCTGGAAACTCTCCAGAGCAGGAGACTCCACAACCTCTCTGGGGAGCCCCTGCCAGGCTCTGCCACCCTCCCAGCAAAGAAGTTCCTCCTCATGCTGAGCTGGCACCTCCTGTGCTCCAGCTTCATCCATTGCCCTTGGCCTGTCCCAGGGCACAGTGAGCAGAGGCTGCCCCTCCTCCTGACACTCCCCCTCAGCTCTGCATCCCCATGGATTCCAGCCCCTCTCAGGCTGCTCTGCTCCACACTCAAGAGCCCCAGGGCTCTCAGCCTTTCCTCATCGCATGCAGGGAATACATTTTCTGAGCAAGAGCAACTCAGAGGCCTTTTGTAATCCCAGTAGAAAAGCTTTCAGAGGCAAGTGAAGATCTAGCACATGTTCCACTATAGAGTTCAGTAGGATAGGGCTGAGTCAAAAACATCTAAAGTAAGCTCCCTGTCACTGGAGGACCAGAGAAGTATGACTGTCAGGCATGATGCTCTTTGCTACCCTCAACATGAATGATAGTTTATGTGGAGAGCATTTTGACTACACCAAAGATGTTGCAAGGGTGCACTCCCAGTGCCCTCTGTCTGGCATCTCTCAAGACACCCCCTCACAGTGTGGATGTTGCTTCTCTAACAGGTTAAGAATCTTACTGAAGAGATGGCAGCTTTGGATGAAAACATTTCTAAACTCACAAAGGAGAAAAAGGCTCTCCAGGAAGCCCACCAGCAGACACTGGATGACTTGCAAGTTGAGGAAGACAAAGTCAGCACCCTCACTAAAACCAAGACCAAACTGGAGCAGCAAGTAGATGATGTAAGAGAAAGTATTTGGGTTGTGTAGGTGGATGCTTGGGGAAATTAGAAGAGATCAGAAATCTCTAATAAAGTAAAAGCAACACCTAAAGCAGCCAAGTCAGCTCTAATAATTTCAGATAATAAATCATTGCCAGCTGACAGGGTATCACAGAAACCAGCATCTTTCTCTGCCTATTGAAACTATGCTCATCACTGGGTACTTCAGCAAACTTCTGTGAACCACTTTAACCAATTAGCTGGAATTAATGTTAATCTGTGGCAGTTTGAAGGTTGATGCAGAGTTATTTGATGGCTCTTACTGTGTAGTGTGGATATACACCAGGAAGTTAGGCACACTGGGAATGTAACAACAGTTATCAGTCTATCCTGGAGAAAATCCAGCCACTGGCAAATTTTAATTTCTGAATCTTTCATCAACTTGCATTTGAACTGTGCACAGCCAAGCTGTGGATAGCTTAATATTGAGACCAAAGCATAATGCACTGAGAGTGTAGCATGGTGGAGGTGAAAAGTAGATGCAGGATCTGTTTGTGTTCTCTATTTATTTCCAATCCTAGAAAGAATTTTAGATCAAGAATAATTACTTTCAACATACAACCTGTATGTTTTATGTGTTTTAGCTTGAAGGATCTTTGGAACAAGAGAAGAAACTTAGAATGGACCTTGAGAGAGCAAAGAGAAAACTGGAGGGTGATGTGAAAATGTCTCAAGATTCCATCATGGATCTGGAAAATGATAAGCAACAGATGGATGACAGGATAAAAAAGTATTGCACTGACATTTTATGATCTGAATTCTAAGCTTCAGAGCTTATTTTAACCATCCTGAATTTGTATTCTTGTTCTTTAACAGAAAGGATTTTGAAATTAGCCAATTGCAAAGTAAAATTGAAGATGAACAGGCTCAAAGTTCTCAGCTGCAAAAGAAAATTAAGGAGCTTCAGGTAATGTCTAGGAGTTATTGGCATTTTTAGTAATCAAACATAAGTTCCTTACAATTAATTTGTATTTAATATTAGACTGTCCTACAAAAATATCTTCCTACACATGAATCAAAATTAACATGGGCTCTGGGGGCTGCCCCCATCTCAGGGCACTTGAACAGAAATGTTGGCCTCTAATCATACATAACTGTGTATGAAATTTCTCAAGTGGCAGGTTTGAAAACAGATCAGATGTACCAACTTATAATAGTAGTGAAGCCACTGCAAATTACTTACCTAAGGAAACAATAGAATGAGACATAATCTGTCGTGATCAGTATAGAGATCATCTTCTAAATACAGAGCCAGGAAGACAGTTTGCTCCAGTGCTATTATCCCATGACAAGGCTCTTTCCATCTTGCTTGGTGGTGGAGAGGACACTGGTTTTGGCCAGACCTTTGGGAAATTTCTAATAAACTCCAATTCCTCAAATTTTCCAGGGAGAGATGCCCTATTTCTTGCAAAAAGTACTATACTAACTCCTTAAAAACAGAATAAATCCATCCTGAGCTGTGACATAAAACGAAACACCAGATTTTACATTCCCTGTTCTTCCAAAATGGAGTACTGCACATCCTGGGACACAATTCAGTGAGAACGCCTAGTGGTGCTTCACTCCCTGTGCTTGCATAGATGGATGTCAACGTTTGCTCTTTACTACTGAACCCCAGTTTTAAACCCACCTATTGAGAAGCCCATTTAACCAATTAACTTCCACAGGCTCGGATCGAGGAACTGGAGGAGGAAATCGAGGCCGAGCGCGCGATCCGCGCCAAGACGGAAAAGCTGCAGGTTGACCTGTCGCGGGAGCTGGAGGAGACCAGCGAGCGGCTGGAAGAAGCAGGAGGGGCTACTGCAGCTCAGATTGAGATGAACAAGAAGCGTGAGGCAGAGTTCCAGAAGATGCGTCGTGACCTGGAAGAGGCCACGCTGCAGCACGAAGCCACGGCTGCCGTCCTGCGCAAGAAGCACGCGGACAGCACCGCTGANTTTTTAAAGCTTCCTGACCTTTATATGATGCTGCAGAGGCAGATCTTCTCCCACAACCGAGCACGGTGCCACGTACCACAGTATGACCCAAAGGCTGGACATGTGGGTTCAAAACTCTCCTGTGTGAACTGATTCACCCCAGGATTATGTAGAGTCAGTAACGGAGCCCACACACAAACACAACTGATACACGATGTGATCTCCATACTTCCTGCAAACACAGTCTATAGATACCACTTAATTGCAATAAATGCAACACTCATCCTTCTAATTGACAGATGATTAAACCAGTTATCCATTAGCAGTCTAATAAGCAGAGTGTAATACAGAGAGTTATTAGTTATGAGTGTCATGTGCCAATCCAATTAATCATCAAGCTATAATGTTCTGTTAAATAAGTTTCAATTACATCTCCTTTGCATGGGTGCCTGAGAAATGTTAGTTACTGCCTACAGAAGTCATCATGCAGACGGGCTGTTGCATAATAAAAGGCAACTGATGAGATTAAAATCAAGTTTGATTTTGTTGCCATCAACTCGCCAGATTACAGAGACACCTTTGAGAGCCTAATCTACCTTCCCAGATGTGTCCTGATTATTTTATCTCTGTCTCCTTGGGCAAGAAGACAAACTAGTCCTTTGGGGGTCAGTTTTGGTTTCAGATTCTTAAAACTCCATCAAAAGTCCTCTGGTTCACATGTATTCTTTCCAGTTGTTTGGTTTATGAGCAGTATTTTGCATTAGCTGTGTATTTGTCAAGAAACTTCTCTGGAGATTTTGAACTAGAAAGAAATTACTTAACTCAGCTTTGTTTTTTAATTCCTGCTTTAGAAATTTTTGGGTTTTATAGAAAAAAACAAATGCCTCCAATGTAAGGCTTCTTAGACAAATAATGACAATAATGAAAACCACAGACCAACTCCTCAAACCCAAAGTTTCCTCAAAGAGATGAAGGAGAATCAAATAGAATTTTATTTAAAACAACAAAAAAAACCACCCTACAACAAACAACAACAACACAACCACACACACACACACACACACACAAAAAACCAACATAACTTTCAAAACCCCTTACTCTGCACAGGATTGAGTACCCAGCTCTAGGCAGAGAAATGGGCACACAAGAGGGAGGGCTGTTGCCCTCCTCCCTTCCTGCCAACTGTTTGTCAATGGGTTAGTCCACAGAGAAATCAGCCAAGAAAAGCAGATTTAGCACCTCAAGAAATCCACTGAGCTGCACCAGATCTCGGAGGTCAGAGGTAAGAAATAACAAGGGATTTAAATGCTTGTGGTTCACATCTCACCCTTATCCCATTCATAATTATTTATAGAAAAAGAGGCATCCACATTTAAGTATCTGACATTAGCATAAAACTGTCTTGATCTTTAAAGCAAGCAGTCATCACTGAGTGTCAACTGAACAAACAAATACTTGGCTTGACCTCCAGAAGGCATGATCAGAAGGGACCACCACACAGCTTCAACACCCCTCCCAGAGTAGAACCATCTAAAACATTATATAATTAATATAATATCTATCACCTCCTGGTGGCAGTCACAGAAACTCCACCCAAGGAAAGAAAGCTAAACTAAACGAAGCACTGTCGATGAAAATGAACATGTGAGTTTGTGGTCATTTCATCCCCATTTCTTTGATGCTAGCACAACATTTCTCTTTCATAGCTTTTTTCCTACTGGGGGGAATGAAATTGCTACTCTTCCTTCATTTTACCACATTCTATCTTACAACAATTTTCCACATGGCTTGCTCTTCTCATTTCTATGTTTTATGTCTCCTATCTCTGTGCAAAAGAAAATAACCCTTTTCTTGTTAGGCGAACTTACGCAGCAACTGGAGGAGAAGGAGTTCTTGATCTCTCAGTTGACTCGAGGCAAACACGCTTTCACTCAGCAGACTGAAGAGCTGAAGAGGCAACTAGAGGAAGAAAATAAGGTGCCTTGTTTTAATTTGTACCAACAAATGATAAAATAAATCAAGTAGCTAAAATAATGAGACTTTGCCTAGAGAAAGATGGACATTAAAACATCAAAACTCTTGAACTTTGCCTTGGAGTATAACACAGAGAAGATACATTAAAAATTAAATAAGGACTAGAGTTTAAACCCTTCTGATCATTATTTCTCAAGTTCAAAAACATGAGATAAATGAATGAAAACAGCTCTGTGCGCAGATCTTACTGTTACAGGAAATCCTTGAGGCAAAGAAAACAGCAGCAGCCAAAACCAGGAGAGCAGGAATGCAGATACATCCAGGGTTAGATATGATAAAAGTTTTTAGTTTCTTCCACTTTCAGCTAAACCTGAAACTTCGAGAGAGATAATTCACACCTTATCTGTTGCTGAAATTCTTGTGCCTTTGCCCGAAGCACTTGAGGCAGATGTATTTCAGAGGTAGGATCTCAGACAAGAAGGACAAGTGCCTGATCTTGTTTAACAAGCCTGAAACAGCAAGTCCATAACATTTTGCTTCTTCTGTCCCTCCAGCAACTGCTGCACACAAGCAGCGAGATGCAGAGTTTTTATCAAAGCACAATAAAAAAAATCAAACCAAACCAGTCACAAATTCTTAACGTTTTGACAAGTTGTACAATTTTAACTCCCCAGGCCAAGAACGCCCTGGCCCACGCCCTGCAGTCTGCTCGCCACGACTGTGACTTGCTCCGGGAACAATACGAGGAGGAGCAGGAAGCCAAGGGGGAGCTGCAGCGCGCCCTGTCCAAGGCCAACAGCGAAGTGGCCCAGTGGAGAACCAAATATGAGACGGACGCCATTCAGCGCACGGAGGAGCTGGAGGAGGCCAAGTACGTGGGAAGTGGGATGGCGAGTGCCAGGAGAAGTCTGAGATGGTCTTGGAGAAAGGTGGGATGAAATCGAGGATATAGTGTCTTTTGGGGAGAGAGGAGAGAGAGGAAAAAGAGTTGTAGAGAGAGAAACAAATACAAGACGGCTGCAATTCAGCGCACAGAGGAGCTGGAGGAGGCCAAGTACCTTCCAGTGCCTGAAGGAGCTACAGGAAGGCTGGAGAGGGGCTGTTTCCAAGGGCCTAGAGTGAAAGGACAAGGGGTAATGGGCTTAAATTAGAGCAGATTTAGACTGGATATCAGGAAGAAGTTCTTGCCCTTGAGGGTGGTGGATCAGTGGAATAGGCTCCCCAGGGAGGTGGTTGGGGCACCATCTCTGGAGCTATTCCAGGTGAGGTTGGCCAAGGCTCTGAGCAGCCTGGTCTAGTTGAGGGTGTCCCTGCTCCCTGCAGGGGGCTGGACTAGATGCACTTTGGAGGTTCCTTCCAGCCCTAAACATTCTATGATTCTAAGTAGGTGAAGGGATGGTCTGGAGAGAGAAGGATAATGAGGTATAGATGTGAGAAGGAACTGAAGGAAATCAGGAGATGGTAATAGTGGGACTATGCAGAGTAGTGTGCTTTGTAACATGTTGGGAGTGAAAAGGGGGATGAGTAGGTGGTTTGAGGGGGGAGGAGAAGCAGAGGCTTGGGAGTGTCTATTGAAAGGAGGATTCCAGTGCATTAACTATGGAGATAAACAGAGTAGTTTAAAAAAATCACTTTCTTGACACTGGCAATGTTGAAAGTGTATTTCTGTCTCCTCTCCACATGGGCATAGTCTATCCCTTGGGTAAGTATTCTTCCAGCCTATGCACCACTCCAGCATGCTGTCATCCCAGGCCTCTAATGATGCTCTCTTGTTCTCTATTCTCACTACCCATCTTTCTACATTGCTGTCTCTGCCTATCTCTCCCATGCCAAACTCCATCCCTGTCCTTTTTCTGAAAACATCAGAATTTTCCTTTTCTCAGCACTGACTGTCTCACCCTGCAGAAAGAAGCTCGCCCAGCGGCTGCAGGAGTCAGAGGAGCAGATGGAGGCTGTCAACTCAAAGTGTGCTTCACTAGAGAAGACCAAGCAGAGGCTGCAGGGAGAAGTGGATGACCTCATGATTGATGTGGAGAGGTCAAATGCAGCCTGTGCAGCATTTGATAAAAAGCAGAAGAATTTTGACAAGGTTTATTCCAAGAGCCTGACAGATCTGAACATTGTTAGACATTTGATAGGCTGAATTCTGAAATCATGAAAATCCTGCATTCACACTAAGATAAATTATATTTTATCCTAAGCAAAGCTATGGCAAGGAACACATAACAGGACACATACTAATGATAACGTGACAATGTGAGGAACCACAGATGACCACAGCAAACCATAAAGTAGCTTTATGATAGGTTTGAAAAGCATAAAGTCTTTTCAAGTGAGATTAGGAGGATCCATATCTGGTCTTTGATCAAGCAGACTGAGCAAATGCTCACATGCAAGCTAAAAAGCCCTGACTTTTGCCTGATACTAGCCTGTGTATTTGGGTTAGGCAGAGCCTCAGACTCTTTTACATACTACCAGCCCCCCCCAGACTTTAGTAACATTTAAAAGAACCAACACTGTTAGATAAAGTGATGTCACACAGCCCTGTGCCTTGGCTCAGCCTTGTGAATTAGGTGAATGTGCTCAAAGAGAGGCCCTCTAGGGCTATGGTATCAAACTCAGGAGGCAATGAGTACTTCATCATCTTTCTCAGTGGGCTGAGTGCAAGATCCCTGGCTCCTGCAACAGTGAAAATGTTTGCACAGCCTCATTCAGACTAACCACATTGTGTCCAGGCTAGTGCCAAACCACACTCTTGCCTGAGAGCTTGGGGTGTGCACTTGTGCTGGCTGAAGAGGACCATTTAAGTAGCTTCCACTGTGAATTAATTGTCAACAGGCTCTGCTCTGTTTTCTGAACAGTCCAAAGCAAAAGACAGTAATTGAACCACTGGGGTTTTTGTCCTGTAGCTGTGCAGAGTCACAGAATGGGTCATTTATGTCCCTGTCTCTCCAGGTCCTGGCTGAATGGAAGCAGAAATACCAGGAGAACCAGGCAGAGCTGGAAGCTGCCCAGAAAGAGTCTCGCTCTCTTAGCACCGAGATCTTCCGGATGAAGAATGCCTATGAGGAGATGCTCGACCAGGCTGAGACTGTCAGAAGGGAGAACAAGAACCTCCAGCGTAAGTCCAGCTCTGTCAGGCTTCCATGTTCCAAAGCTCTGCCTCTTCCCAGGGTTCTGGTCTTTACGATTTTCCCACAATGTTCAGGTCAGACAACTTTCTTTCCTGTTCAGCTGATATTTTTCCTGAGAAGCTGGATATGAGCCAGCAGTGTGCACTGGCAGCCAAGAAGGCCAATGGCATCCTGGGCTACATCAAGAGAAGTGTGGCCAGCAGCTGGAGAGAGGGGATTCTGCCCCTCTGCTCTGCTCTGACCTCACCTGGAGTATTGCATCCAGTTCTGGAGCTCTCAGCACAGGAGAGACATGGAGCTGATGGAGTGGGTCCAGAGGAGGCCATGGAGATGCTCAGGGGCTGGAACAGCTCTGCTATGGGGACAGGCTGAAGGAGCTGGAGTTGTTCAGCCTGGAGAAGAGAAGCTCCAGGGAGACCTTAGAGCACCTGCCAGTGCCTGAAGTGCACTGAACAGATTGACATTTAATAAGCAAAGTAAAGGACACATAAAGGGAAAAGCATATAAAGGAAACACATTCAGACCCTTTTTCTGCTGAATGATCCCTGTGGAGTATCTGAGGATAAAGAGAGCAATCAAACAGGCCTGTCTCTGGAGATGCAACTTCACCATGCAGAGGAAGCTAACATCATTCTCTGAGCTCACTCCAGCTGGTCTCTCTCATTTTCAAATTGCACACTGTACTGGAAAGAGCAGGGAATCAGAAATGAGGATTGCACATGAGACAAGACCTATACATCTCCTATATATCTCACTTCTAGGTGGCATTACATCATTATTTCTTCCAAAACTCCATGGCCAAATGCTGATTGCAGGTGCTGTTGACAACACTGAGATGACCCAAGTGTGTGATTTCTGTGTTGCAGAGGAGATTTCTGATCTGACTGAGCAGATTGCTGAATCTGGAAAAGCTAATCATGGACTGGAGAAAGCAAAGAAACAAATTGAGCAAGAAAAGTGTGACCTTCAAGCAGCATTAGAAGAAGCAGAGGCAAGTGTCCTCAGTAAGAGGTCTTGTTTTTTGAGAGATCATGAATGAAGAAAATGTGGAGATGATGTATTCTTGTTTATCCTGATACTGTCACAAAGGTTCAATATAAGAATAATCAGATCAAACAGCATAGGACCTGCTCCTCTCCCCTACCAGTGTGACATTCCTTGCTGTGCTATCATGCAAAAAAAAACAAACCACCAAACCAAACCCTCAGTCACAGACTAAAATTGGGCTCATATTGCACCACCTGTTTGAATTTGCTCCTGTGAAAGGCTGAAGATCATTTACATTTTAAAACTCTGGTATTTTTTGTTTTCTTGTCATTTCAGGATGTTTTTAGAGCAGGTCTAACACATACTTAAAAGTCTTCTCCATGTCGCCTCCTGTGACATGATGACTGTTGAAAAGATTGAAGATATTTAGATTATTAAGAATTAAGATATATTTCTTCAGTTTCTCCACTTCTAATGAATGGGAGTCAGTAAGACATTCGAAGAGGAGTCAGTTCACAGGACATGGGTTTAGATGAACATGGAGAGGCTGCTGGGGATGAGCTGAATCTTAGAGGGGCCACTGATACATTGACATGTTTTGCTGACACAGGCTGCACACAGTGATTTGTCAGTCTTTCTCACAGTCTTTGGCTATCCCTCAGTTCTTCATAACTTTAAATCTTACTTTTTTTCTCCAATCCATGCCAGATTGCAACTCCTTCAGTTCCCTTGTCAGAGTTCTGCCTTTTGTTCTAAATCTGCCTGATTGTCTCTTAGAAAAGCTTTTATTGCTTCTGTATGACCATACCTGATCCTCCACAAAATGTCTTTGAGACCATTTCATGGAGCTGCCCATGACAGCATATACCTGGGGCATAGTTCAAACACAGAGACACAGAATTAACTTGGAAAGGATCTCAGGACATCCTCCAACCTCCTTCTCAAAGCAGGGCTAACTTCAAAGTTACATTAGACTGCTAAAAACTTTTAGTTGGTCTTCATAATTTCCAGTCAGGATTTCCCATGTATCAACTTTTGACTGTTGCCTTTTGTCTTTTTGCTGTCCACCACCAAGAAGAGCCTCACCTCTTCTCTCCCTTTAAGTAGAAAAAGCAGTAAAAACCAACTTTAAATTGTAATCTTTAGAACTTATTAGATGGGTGGGCAGTAGGAGCAAGAATTCTACTGGACAAGCAAATCTACCTGCTCTAACTTATGCATCTTAATGTCAACAGTCTAATACTGAATTAGACTAGAACCAAAAAGGAGAAATAGGCATCTCTAGAGGGTTTGTCCTTAATAGGGACCCCAAGGCCACATCAACTGTTTCATTCTCTGTACATGCTTATTTCTGTACACTTATTTTCTGTCCTGAGACCCAGCCTCAGGCTTTTAACTCAGACATCTGAAGCCAGATGATAGAGGAAGAAGGCTGTATGGAAAGGGATGTGCCCACACAGTCACTGAGGTGGAATAAGCATAGAACATGTAAGGAGAATTCAGCACCGAGATGCAAGACAAGCCAAGGTTCTTCAGAGCATGGGGCTTGGCTGCCTTATTTTGTTTTCACATGTTTTATCAGCTCTGCAGTTTCAACACAGCCCTCAGTGCTCAGACCTTGGGAGTCTTATTCCTGATTAATTCCAGCTGAGGTGGAATGATACTTGTGTACGGGAACAGCAGTCAGCTTTTTTAGTCTAGGCCTTTCCTAATGGTGCACAGCAAGGAAAATCTGTGTTATAGGTTACAGAGTGTCAAAATTCCTCAAGGGCAATTCCCAGCAATGGACACTACAGAGACTAATGATATTATTTCAACCTTTCCAGGGCTCTTTAGAACATGAAGAGGGAAAAATCTTACGTGTTCAGCTGGAGCTGAACCAGATGAAGTCAGATGTTGACAGAAGGAGTGCAGAGAAAGATGAGGAAATTCAACAGCTGAAGAGGAATCACCAGAGGGTATTAGAGTCCATGCAGACCACACTGGATGCCGAGATCAGGAGCAGAAATGATGCTTTGAGGCTGAAAAAGAAGATGGAGGGAGATCTGAATGACATGGAAATACAGCTGAGCCATGCCAACTGTCAGGTAGCAGATGCACAGAAGCACCTCAAAGCCGTGCAAGGCCAACTCAAGGTATGAGCCACAGGGGTTAACTATCCTCCAGGTCTTTCCACTCTGCTTGCTTCCGAGTCTCATGGTGCTGTCCCCCCTCCAAGGATTCTCAGCTCCATTTGGATGATGCTTTGAGAGAGAACGATGACCTGAAGGAGCAGCTTGCTCTGGTGGAGCGCAGGAACAACCTGATGACCACAGAAATGGAGGAGATGAGAGCTGCTGTGGAGCAGACCGAGCGAGCCCGCAAAGTCTCCGAGCAGGAGCTGACAGATGCCAGCGAGCGAGTGCAGCTCCTCCACTCCCAGGTAGCTGCTTTCCAACAGCCCACAGGGGAGAGGGAGGGAATGAGGTGGGAATGACCTGGCTCTCCACTGTCCCAACAGAACACAAGCCTCCTCAACACCAAGAAGAGACTGGAAGTGGATATTACACACTTACAGGCTGAAGTGGAGGACAGCATGCAGGAAGCCAGGAATGCAGAGGAGAAAGCCAAGAAAGCAATCACAGATGTGAGCTCTCTTGCTTGCCTCTTTCCATTTTGTACTACTTCAGTCACTCTTACACTTTAGAAAGGCAAGTGGAGAAGAACCAGGTGCTCAATACAGGGGCATGAAATACAGGTGAGACACAATCACTCCCACACTGGCCTCACACAGCCTCTGCCCTACTGCTTGCCACAGAAGACCCCTTCAACCTGTGTTCTCTGCTCATGTTCTGCTAGCAGTCTGCATTGAGGAGGTTCCTGTCTCCTTCTGCCCATACCTATATTCACTTTTGCTTCAAAGAAAAATAGCTAGGATAGAATATATGGGAGCAAAATTGTAACAGGGAAAGAGTAGTCTGAACCAAGTATTGTTGATAAAAACAGAATAAGTCTAAAATCTTACATACTTCTGTACAAATGATGGGCATTTAAGAAATAGGGAAAAGTAATGTTTCATTTAAACAAGGCTGCTGTTCCACATCATCAGAAGAAACAAATCTTGCAAGTACCTGGGAAAGCATATACAAATGAATCAGAAAATAGTCACACTATTGCATCAAGTCTTGGTGCACCTGGGCACCCAGCAGTGGCAGTGCTGCAGTCCCCTCTGCCCTGTGACATGGTGGCAGCTATCCATCTGTGGATCTGAAGATCCCAGCAGGCACAAGCCTTTCAATGTAGTTCAAGACACTCAGGGTAATTTAATCGGCAAAACCTGCTTAGGCACCAATGGTCAGATATTAAACATCATCTGGGAGCCCAAAGCTGCAGAGTGCTGGCCAGTGATGCTGCAAGATACTTCAGAGCAGTTTTAGAAACACAGATCCTGAGAAACAGTGGCCTTCTGTATATTAATTAGAATAAATTTAATTTGGAGAGCCATACACTATCAGGAACCTGGGCATTGCTCCCAGGGAGAGCTGACAGGGACAGGGAAGCATGTTCATAACCTAACTGTGCACTACAACCAGGCGGCCATGATGGCAGAAGAGCTGAAGAAGGAGCAGGACACCAGTGCCCACCTGGAGAGGATGAAGAAGAACCTGGACCAGACAGTGAAGGATCTGCAGCTTCGTCTGGATGAGGCTGAGCAGTTGGCTCTGAAGGGGGGCAAGAAGCAACTCCAGAAACTGGAGGCCAGGGTATGGTTAAAACCAGGGTAGGCTGAGGACACATTCTTGTCCATTAGAGGCCTCATAAATTGTTCAATGTGCAGTAGAAGAAAAAAAACCATGCTGGGCTTCATTAGAAAAGGAGCTGTGAACAAGTCACAGAGCACAGCTTGCACTGTGTTACCATGGGACATGTACCATGCCCAGTTATGGTCTCAGCAATTCAAGAAGGATCTGAGAGTTAGAGAAACATCCAGGGAATGGCAGCTGATTAGGTGGAGCCTTATGAGGAGAAAGAAACAAGGCTAGGACTCTTCCATTTGGAGAGAAGATGGCCAAGGGAGATGCAATCAGTTTACAGAATCATGATGGCAGTGACCAAGATGCATTGTGAATGGTTATTCATCAAAATAAGGACACATGACACAGATCATGACATCTTCACTGAGAGCAGTTACAAAGAAATCAAAGTATTTTACAGAGTGAGCAGTGAAATTCTGGAACCTGCTTCCATGGAAGCTGGTAGATTGTTTAATAAAGAGATTAGAAATTAGCATGATTACAGACATACATAAAGGAACAGGCATAGATCTGCCACCTTACACTTCTTATCTAGTGACTGTGGAATCTGGAGAAGTGTGGGGGAGCAGACAGTGGTGAAGCTTCCATGATGTCCCCAAACAATATCTGCTGCTGCTGCTCCCAGAGGCAGAGCTTTGGGCTAGAAGGGCAGTTTTCCTGACCCACTTACTGTTCTCTTCAGCTGTTCCTGTTCCAAAATATAGCACAGCTGACTGGGAATGAGGTTCTCTTGGCTTTGAAAGAAAATATCCACAGAGAAGTAAACACTGGTGTCCAGGTTTGACATATATACATAGCATAAAAGGCATGGAGCTATGGACTTCATAAGGATGAACTGAACTTGAAAATTACAAACAAAACAGGTTTTCCCTCATTTAGATGGTGGCTATAGACAGAACCCTCTCTCCCCTGACTCAATTTCCTCTTCTGTCAGATTTAAGGTTAATTTTGGTTAAAAATGCCCCAGGTATGCATAGCTAAGTTCCTGGAGTTCACCATTCCTGGAGGTGCTCAAAAACACATAGATGTGAGACTTCAGGACATGGTTTAGTGGTCAAGATAGCATTGGGTCAACAGCTAGACTTGATCTTAGAGGCCTTTTCCAACCTTAAGGATTCCATAGTCCCACAATTCACAGACTATGCCATTTCTTACAGAGCATGGCGAGAAGTTTTAGATAGTTTACCCAAAAAACAAGCTGCAGGAAACTGCTGTGCACTGCCACTTTCTCTTCAGCCTTATCCACAGAACCCTGGGCTCCCAGGATCCTAGAGCAGGACCAAGGGCCATCCTTGGCAGCTTGCTGTTTTCACCATGGTGTTGTCTTTCAGATTAGTGAGTTAGAAAATGAGCTTCATGCTGAGCAGAAACGAGGAATAGAGTCACTGAAAGGAGCTCGCAAGTATGAGAGAAGGCTGAAGGAGCTCACCTACCAGGTACTTCCAACCTTCTGCTTTCTTCTGTGCATCACCCTACTCCAGCTTCCAAGGCTGACTCTTGGGTTTCACCTCCCACAGTCTGAAGAGGACAAAAAGAACATTCTCCATCTCCAGGACCTGGTGGACAAGCTGCAGTTAAAAGTGAAAGCGTACAAGAAACAGGCTGAGGAAGCTGTGAGTGCAGGACTCTTAACAAATCTTTGTGGCCCCAGGTGGAGATTTCCAAAAGGTTTGGGATCCCAAGCTCATTAAAATAATTGAATCCTCACTGTGATAGGGCAGCTGCCTTTGACTGCTCCTTATCTCATGACGACTTAATGGCTTTAATGAGCAGGCACAGCTGTAGCAATCCTGGAGTTGTTGTACTTTGGGAGCCCCACTAGCCAATTTTCCCAGCTGGAACTCAGCAGGACTAATTGTTTTGTCCTCATCTGAGTGCTGATGTTGTTGACAGTACTAAAGAGAAGTGCAAGGAGTGCTGGCTATGCAGGGATGTAGCTGTGAGGCTACCCAGAAGGGGATGATAGAAAACTGGGAGGAGTGGGTGACACACCAGAGCTGAGCTGCCATCCAGAGAGACCTGGAGAGCTGGGCAGGAGAAATTTAATGCAATTTAACAAGAGCAAGTATGAAGTGCTGCATCTGGGGAAGAACAACCCCATGGAACAGTACAGGCTGGGGGCTGATCTGTTGGAGAGCAGCTCTGGGGAAAGAGCTCTGGGGGTCCTGGTGGACAGGGGGATGCCAATGAGCCAACAATGTGCCCTTGTGGCCAAGAAGGCCAATGGATCCTGGGGGCAATCAGAAGAGTGTGGCCAGCAGGTCAAGGGAGATTCTCCTGCCCCTCTGCTCTGCACTGGTGAGACCTCACCTGGAATACCCCAGTGCTGGGCACCCCAGTTCCAGGACAGGGAGATGCTGGAGAGAGTCCAGCGCCGGGCACCAAGATGCTGAAGGGAGTGGAGCATCTCCCTGCTCAGCACTGTCTGTCAATATGTTCAGGGCAGTGTAGGGAGGATGGAGCCAGACTTTGCTCAGGGCCATCCAGGGACAGGACAAGAGGCAATGGGAGTCAGTTGGAGCACAAGAGGTAGAGGGGAAACACAAGGAAAAACTTGTTCCCAGGGAGGGTGCCAGAGCCTGGCAGGGGCTGCCCAGGGGGGTTGTGGAGTCTCCTGCTCTGGAGACATTCCAGACCCACCTGAATCTGTTCCTGTGTGACCTAGGTTCCTAGGTGCCCCTGCTCTGGCATGGGTGTTGGACTAGATCATTTGAGGTTCCCTTCCAACCCCTGACATTCCATGCTTCTCTGATGTTACTGTGGTGCAGCCACAGGGTGTTTGGTTAGTGGGAACAGGGCAGTGCCAGCCTGTGTCCATGCCACTGATGGCACTGCATGACTTCCAGGAAGAACAGGCAAACCTGAACCTCTCACGATGCCGCAAGACGCAGCACGAGCTGGAGGAGGCTGAAGAACGAGCGGATATTGCAGAGTGTCAGGTCAACAAGCTGAGAGCCAAGAGTCGTGAAATGGGAGGGCAGGTGAGTTGGACTGGCTGCGAGAAGAACCCTTAACATGCAGCAAAGTGGGACAAAGATTTCTGCCCAAACACCTGGAACCACAGCTGTGTTCCTTGCGCTCTGGAATGCCCTCATAAAGGCCAGAAATATACATTAATTCATAACTAGTGGGTTGGGAGAGTCCTTTTCTTGCCTCCCAAGAGATCAGCTATGACTGACTCTAAGAACCAAGGTCTTTCAGCAGACTGGGGAGGTACTGGTTCTTTGCCAGTAACACGGCAGAACATCTGCAATAGCCACAGGCTTGAAGCAACCCCACGAGTAATTCAATTGCTCCAATAACCTCTACATTGTCTTCTTTTTTCTTATTTTTTAATATATTTAGAAATCAGAGGAATGAGGTTCCTGACAAGAGCTGCAGCATCTGTGCATCCAACAGAGATATTAATTACTTGCTTCGAGTAACTAGGTGTTCATGTAACTGATTTTTGACCTGCTCATACTTAGCCAACCCAAAGTAGAAGCTGTGAGAATTCAAAATAAACCCGAGTGATGCTCTAGTGACTGTAAGAGCTATTAATTTGCTATAACATTGACAGTGAGTGCTGATGAGTGGATGGAGCAGGTTCCCAAAGTCTGGGTTATGTCATGCACAGAGAAATGGGTTCCCTGGGCAATGGGAACACACTTTTCAGCTCTTCTCCCTGGTTTCAACTTTCATGCTTGAGAGAAGTTAATGGTTAAATAAGAAAAACACGAACAAGATCTCTCTGTAAGGCTGCAATGTGGTTGAGCTGCTCTGCTCTACTGCCTTTGCTGTGGATGGCAGAACTCTGTGGAGATGGAGAGAGCATCTCCTCCAAACAGCACGTGTGGGGACCTGCCACCAGTGAAACGAATGGATGGGGACCAGCACCCTACACTGTGTGTGTGAGTGGAATGTGGGATGTGTTGTGTTTGTGGGAGGGGTAGAAAAGGAGGGAATCTGCTCCACATTGGTGTGTGTGTGTCGGTTCCATGCAGTGCGGGGAGAGGAGGGAGGGGTGTGTGTGGAGCTTGTATCTCCTCCACGCAGGGCAGGGGGTGTGTGCATGGGGTCTGCTCCACACCGTATGCGTGGGGAGGATGTGGATCTGCTCCATGCAAGGGGGTGGGAGCGGGGATGAGTGTGTGTGGGTCTAGCTCCCCGCACCATGGATGGGTGGGATCCGCTCCACGCAGTGTAGCTGGGGATGCCGGGTTTGGACGCGCTCTCCTCCCCGTGAGACGAGCCCACAGGAGTCCTTCGCCCCGCCAGTCTCAACGCAACATCTCCCTCCCATCCGTAATCCCCCGTTCCGCAGGGCCGCGACCGCCACTCACGGAACGGGGCGTGGGCGGAGGCGGCACCGCGTGGGGCGGGGGACGGCTGGAGGGGGGTACTGGACCCGGGCCCTGCTCTGCAGCGTCCTAAGAGAGTGGGGTGGGGAGTGGAGCCGAGGGTCCCGCGGCCGAGCCCTGCGCTGGTTCCCGGGGGCCGAGCCCTGAGCTGGTCCCGGTGCCCGCCAGGGGAGCTCTGCCTTGGCGCTGTCCCTGCCAGCTCTGGGCTTCTCCCTGCCGCGATACCGATGTCCGGGCTCTTGTTCCCCAGCACCGCTCCGAGGCGCGGTGTTTCCAGCCCTCCGTGGCGAGCCGGGTGTTCGGGAATGCTCGGGCAGCATTGCCCAGCACAGGGAGCTGAGCTGCTCGTCATTGTCTCCGTGAAAAAAAAAAAGTTTCTGAAAAGTACAAATGTTAATTGACAGCTTCAAATGTTTCACTTTAAAATGCCTGAATGTTGACTGTGTGGAGGAGCTGGACTGTGCCAGGTGATCCCGGTCAGCCCCACTGCCTGCCCAAGTGACAGCCTGTGACTCTGGCTGCTTTCCTCAGCCTCCTTCTGCTCTTCAGGCACAAGTGGCATCACCAGGCAGCAGCTTCTCACCCCATCAAAGTTCCTGCCTCCTGCCCTTTATGTTCAGTAGTCAGTGGCCTGCTGTTCACGTCCCTTTGCTGCTCTTTCATCCCGTGTCATTCCTTCTGAGTCTTCATAGTCGGGTTTCTGTCATCCTTCTCCTGGCTTTATACCCTGTCATCACTGCTGGCTGTAGCCCATGGGCCTCCTGACTGGTTCCCCCCCCCCCCCAGTCCCTCATGCATTTTAGGGTTCTTTGTGCCAGTCAGAGCTCTTTGATATTTTGCCTGCTAATGCCACATCTGCTATCGCCGCCCATCGAGCTGACAAAAATCATCATCTTGTTTCTCCAGCCCTGCTGCAGGCCTGCTTGCCATCACTGGCTCGAGCATCCTTCAGCAGGCCAGTTGATGCTGTCAGAGGTGAAGTGGAGAGCACAAACACAGCATTCTGTGCCTTACAGCTCTCATTGTACCCAGCCCACCCCAAACTGGCAGCTCCTGCCTGCACCCTCACGTGCCACTGACACCATTTGCATTGCACAGCTGTGCACCCCGGCCAACAAACAGTGTTGTGATAAGCACAACACTGGCAGACAAATCCTTAGATCAGCAGGGTTTATCCTTTTGTTGAGTACAAACCTGTTCTCCATACTCTTATCTGGTTGTAAAGGAAGAAAAAAGGGAAAGCAGGAGAAACAGCTCCCTCCTGGGAGTTTTGTTCTGCAGGAGTGGGGGGTTATTTTAGGCTATTTTCTTCTTTGCTATGATGCTGGATGCAAACATATTTATAAAGCTGAAAAAAAAAGCCTTTGGCTAGAGATTTCTTTGCACTCCCAGAAGCTTCTACGTGTACTTTGTAGCTGTCATGAGATCTACAGAGCCCTCTGAGTCCTTTGCTTGTCCCAGCACAGTAAGTGAGATGGAATGGAGTGACCAGATGCAAGTGCTTGGCATTTTCTTGGCATGCTGGGCAGCAGCATCACCTGTCTCTCCACAGGGATAGCTCAGTAAGGCAGCCCCTTGGGTGTTCAGACCATACCCCAGCATCACTGCCTTCATAGAATCATAGAATGCCAGGGCTGGAAGGGGCCTCCACAAATGTGATTCTGGTTTTCTTTGTTGATTTTTACATTCTGCCCAACTCCAGCCACCCAGCTTCACTCACTCTCCCAGGAGCATGTTTTCTTTCATGTATTAGCACCTTGCTAATGCATCACTTGGCATCCTAAAGAAATTTTACAATCTGAGAATCAAATTTTCTAATTAATATTCTAATTCAAATGAAAGAATCTATTTACTATGTGAAGGTTTTCTGGGTGTGCTTTACATATCTGGAATTGCCTTAAAATGACATTACTAGGATATGTCACCAATTGTTCTAAACTTTCTTGATCATTTTAATCTGCATCCCTACAGATTATTACCTCTCTGGGGCAATGGAGAACACGAGAACCCTGTAACATCTTTCCACAGCATTGGACAATATGCCACAAAGCAGAATGTTCCCCACTAGCCACTGAAGCTCACTTCATTTTCAGAGACTTATTTTAATTTTAAATTTCATTTTCACAGACTCATTTTCAGAGTCATTCTGGCCACAGGAGGCTTTTTGGTACATTCGGATATTTCAGCTGTTTTTTAAATGCCCAAACCTTGCTAGAAAACCTTAGGATATGAAGATTGTTGCTGGCTTTTGATACCAATATGAACCACCACCCCAGTTAGACCCTGTAGCCAACTTCACAGCATTCTGGGCAGCTCCAGGTGGAGCCTTCAGGGAACCTGGAACAGCAATCCTGCTTTGTCCCACTCACCCACTGCAGTTGGCAGAGTTGAAGAGAAAAAATGGAAAGAGGAGATCTGGAGAGAGGGATCTGTGAGGTCTGAGAAGAATGTGGAAGGTGGAGGAATGCTCACTGGAAACTGGAATGAGGAAAAGGTTGGTCACAGGAGCAGTGACCTTGCCTGAAGCAAGTGGTGGGGTTGCAGGGCCCTGATGTTGGTAAACGTGGCTCAGCAACATCAGATTGAAAAGATTAAAGCTGTCAAGGGAAAACTAATGCTGAATTTCCAAGAGTTGATGGGATTTAATCCTCATCCTCAATACTAGTTGGGATGAACATAGTTCTTGCTTAATTCTTAGCTACTTTCCTGTATGAGTCATTATTCAGGAGAGAATAGCAGCTTTATACACAGATGGTTGCAGAACAGAGAGGCCATTGAGACGAAAAGACTGAGACATTGATGTCCTGCAGAGAGAGGCACACACAGACACACAGATCAACAGCTTCATCCACAGAAAGCAGTCAGTCCTGCTCAGTGTGCTCAGGCAGAGTCTCTGCTCTTTCATGACATAAGAAATCCCTGATGGAATTCAAGTAATGAACAATTCATGCTGAAGAGGGAAACTTAGTGTCCATGAACTATCAGTGTCCAAACCATCACACCCAGAGGGAGTTTGGCTGGTGGACTGCCTAGCTGGGTTGCTCTTCTTAGCTGGCCAGAAGTAAATGGGATCAAAATAAAAGACCAGGTGCTCTGGGACCCATCAATCTGTTGTAGATAATACAGATCACACCACAGA
>VYZU01082121.1:5052-28199 GCA_013401355.1 Ceyx cyanopectus | reverse complement strand
ATTGAGTCCAACCATTAACCTGAGAAGAACTTGACTAAACCATATCCCTCAGCACTTTCTATACAACTCTTAAATACCTCCAGAGATGGGGATTCAGCACTTCCCTGTGCAAGCTGTTCCAGTTATCTCCCGGATAAGGCTGCTTCCTCTCAAGTTATTGTCCTGAAGCATGGTCAACTTCTTACAACTTGTCATTACAGTTGCTGTACGAAAATCCTAATACAATTTCCTTTTTATGTAAATATATTGAGATGTACAATTATAAATTAGTTTAAAATTAAGACTCTTGTCAACATCTATTCATGTGACCTTTTCTGTACAAATCCTACACTTCCCATAACTACTGGAGCTGTGTACTGCTCTCCATTATCTACATCACAAATGCTGTCTACAGGAAAACTCACTTAGCTAAAAAACGTCTCGGTCTGGAAGCTTCTGCCACTTTTACCAAGAAAAGAGAGTCAGTAAAATTAACCTGTTGCTCTCTCTGTCCCCAGATCACAAATTAAACACACTCTGCACCCCAGGAAAGTATGAAGCTTGTGAAATTTGTTGCTATTTGCACTTTGTTCTGCAAGGTCAACATCTGCAATGAACAAAACTGAGGTGAAGATGACTGGTGTCATTGTTGGGTTCAGAGTGAGTATTCTGCTGTTTACATTGCAATGAACTGAGTAAGAGTTCACTCTCAAGTAAGAGTGCATGAGTTTTGAACTATGCAGGAAAACAAGGCTTATATATCAGGATGTAAGCAGAGTTCCTTATCAGAAAAGCATTTAGGATGCTAAATGACATCTGGGTGTGTTGCATACTTACTTATATACTCATGAAAACTTGTGTGAACAAAGCTTAGGACATACATCTGACTACAGGAGATTATTTGATTGTTTTTGAGCATTTTTTAGCATATGACTGTGATTTCCTTTTCAAGAAACCAAAGACAGTTGGATAGCATTTTCTATCAGATTGAGTCTACTCAAAGTAGAATATTGTTGAAATCATATCTGTGATCAAACTAAAATGCTTTGCTTTGGGTTCTGCTAGTCAAAATTCAAAATTTACACATTTCAGGCCTTCAAGCTTCCCTGTTTGCCACTGAGTCTTAAAATTTAAAGTCAAACACAAATTGTTAAAAGTTGAGGAATACCAACTACGATGTTGCTATAAAGTGATGATCAACCAGAACTCATGTATATAAATCGATATTATGATCTGAATTAAGAAATGATCTTTTAACCTTTAAATATAATATTGAGAGTTGAGAAAGAATGTTGAGAAAGAATGGCCACAGCAGGGGATACAGACCCAAAAAGGAAGCCTCTGGACATGTTATTTTCGAGTTTAATAGGTAGAAGGGGGAGGCAATATAGTCTCTCAATGCTGAAAGAGCGAGCCCGAGTGGAGGATGTGACCCAGGAAATTAACACCAAACCTAGGAAACAGGGATGCCAGAGCCATTGACAGCCAAGTCAGTGATTTATTAGACATGCAGTTCTTGCTGAGCATTGCTGATTCGTGTTCTACTGGTAAGAGTAAGGAAATGGGTGCCTATGAACATGATACCTAGAAAACTAGAAGCTTTACAGAAATAGTCAACATTTACATCTTTAACAATGCAGAGCTGGAAAACAAGTGGACTTCAGTGATGCATTACTGAGAACAGATATATCTGCTACAAACAATTTTCCTTCTTCCTGCTTTTCTTTTTTTTTTGTGTAGGGAAACTGAAAAATAATACTATATTTCTGAAGTAGATCAATATATCAGGATATTCTACCCTTATCTCAGGATAGAATACCCACATGTGTAATTGTATGCATAAAACTAGGACAGTGTTTTGATTCATCCAGAATTATATCAGCCAACATTCCCCAGCTGGACAGGCCCATGGCAATGCATACGAATTGCAGAATCATACAATAATTAAAGGAGGGAAGGAACTCTGAAAGTCATCTGGTTCACACCCTGCTTAATGTTTAAGCAACTTTAAGATTATATTAAATTGGTCTGGGTCTTGTCCAGTCATGATGGAACTACCATGACCTGTCTGGGTTCTTCTCTGATTCCTCTAATTCCACCACTTCCACTGTGAAGACTTTTAAGTATAATTAGCAATATATACCAATGACAGAATAAGCTTCTCTTCACATCTGCATTCAAGAATCTGTGCAGAAGTGCCTGTAAATGTTCTCTAAGCAAGAATAACATGCTACAGAGCAGACAGCCCTTTCTTTGATAGGCAAATGACAAGAAAAAGAACACTTACCTGGATAGTACACAGTGTCAAAAATTCATGTTAGACTTCAGAAATAACCTTGTGATGCCTTAATAATTACAAAGCTCACATCTCTGCTCTTTCTTCACTGCCCTAAGAGCTCTGAGCCCCCAGGTCAACATGACATTGTATTTTGAGGTTTCCAAAGAAGTAGAATGCTTCACTCCCTTCTTTGTTTTAAGCAAAACACCATTTCTGTGTCAGAAATATACACTTAACTCCACAGGTTTAGGTTTATGAAAATAATTATTTAAGACTAAGATCAAAATGGGAGAATTAGCAACGGTAGAGAAACATCTGAGTAAAGCTTGTAAATAGAAGCAGAGGATTTATCTTCACACTGATAATGTTCTAAGTACAAGGCTTCCAAGAGAGGCAAACCTGTAAACCTTCCCTGTAGATTTGCATAGGATTTTTATGGATGGAGTGTGTGTGACACCCTCAAGAGCTGGAAAATTCTCTTTATTCTAGCCCTGCTAAACAAGGAATATAACAGAGGATAATCCATGAGAAAAGCTTTTTTTTTAAAAAATCTAAATAAAATTAAGTACACTAATAAGTTAAGATTTTACTATGAAAAATACCTTTCATTTTATTCCAGAGTTCTTCTATTTCCTTGTATTAACATGTAAATCCAGAAGAGGAATGAAATGAAAAAATAATATGATAGAATAATCCTTTAAGTAACCACAGGCTGCAAAACATTGCTCCAGGCTCCCTTTGCATGCAGACAGCTAGCAACAGGTTTCTAGAGTGCTGTGTTCAAAGACCAAGGTGCAATAAATTACTCTAGTTATATTCACTCAGTGGAGCCACATGGGTTTGCTCCTTATTTCTGATTTTTTTTTTAGCCCTGGCTCAGGTTTCAGAGCTGCTGTTTTGTTCCTGTTTCCCAGGGTGGGAATAGTATGAGATGACAGGACTTGCCAGAAGGCACAAAGTGAAAAAGAAAACTGTTTTTTCTTTTATCTCAAATATCTGTTCTGTGGAGCGATCTCTTGTACCTTGGTGTCCCACATGAGTCAGCCTGTCTTTCTGGCCCACAGGAATTTTTCACAGGAAATGAGCAGGTCCACTGAAGAAGAATGTGAGTGGAATTACCTGGAACTAGAGCAGTCCCATGATCTGGAAAACACCAAAGTTTAACCAAAGTGAAACTGGCAGTGATGGAGGCTGCAGGTACAGGAGCAGATGACCAATCTTTTAAAACATGAAGGTTAGTCAAATTGCATTGTTGCAGCCATCTGGGAAAGAAAAAAACAGTGCATTGGAAAGTGCAGTGAAGTGTGAGGCTTCTCTACGGAAAAACAAGCAGCTGAGATGCTGTGAAGCCTCCACTGGCTTCTATAAATGCAAATGTGTTTTTGGTGAGATGATTGCAAACCACTTTTGAAAGTGGCCATGGTGATCAACGGGAACAGCTGCCCTTGTTCAGGACAATCCCTTGTGCCTGTCAGTGGGCTGGGACCCGTTCCAGGGAGGTGGGTGACAGAAGCTGGTGGATAGTAGGGACTTAAGTTCTGGTACTTGAAACATGAACTTAAAAGCAAGATGCAGTGTGTTGAGCATAACATCAGGACTCTGAGTGCCCTTAGAGATTGTACCAGCCCTGCCCAGCCTCACCTGGGGCCTCCACCTACAAACACTGCCCGTGGCTCCAGCCCTCGCACAGCCCTGCCTGGCTTAGGCCCTGCAGGCTGGTGTCCTGACTGGTCCCCATAGCCCCAACCATCCCAGGCTGTGTCCAGCCCTGCTACCCCTCACTAAGCCCCATCCTGACCCCCATATGTAGGCTGACACCTCAGCCGGGGGAGTCAAGAGCTGTCCTGGGCTGGTGAGAGCTGCTTCCAACTGGCTCATGGCCTGGTGCATGAGGGGCCTGTGGCCCGTCAGGGGGGCTGGTGGTGTGGTAGCCCTACATTCAGCAAAGAAGAGAAGGGCACAAAGGTGGAAGCCATGGTGAGCAGGACCCCAATGTCTCATACTGCCTGTCTCCTCATGGAAGATGCTTCTCCAGGTTTTGTTTCACCCATTACACAGCACACTGTGGCAATTACACAACCAGGGGGTTATGCCACAATGCCACAGCAATTCTCTGCTCATGCTGGAGTCACACTTTCGTTTCGTTTCTGGTGTCTGATCTGATTTTCATCTGTGGGGCTCATTTGTTGAGCAAGCACTACAGCAGTGATTTCTTCCTGGAGTTTAAACTCCAACTTCACCACACCTGGTATTTAGAAGAGAGCTTAGACATCCATTGTGACAGCACAGCCCAGTTGGCTGGAGTCCAGTGTCTGCTATTGTTGGTCGACCCACTGAATTATCTCTTCACTGCAAGCTGCTTCATTTTGAAGTTTGTGCAAAGTTGTCAACTGCCTTGATATTTGCAGACATCATGAGTAAAATGAGAGATTAATTTTGGTTTGGTTTTGGTTCTCCCTCCAGATCTTAATGTTGATATTAGGCATAGGCCTGAAAAGCTTGTGCAGTTTTCAAAGGTGAAGTCATTCAGCCAGCTATCATCACCTTGGCCTTTGGATTCATCTCCTGAGACTGAAAATGACTGGGTCCATTTTTTTGCCTTTCAGACCCAGTTCAATGAAACATTTAAGAACATCTTCTGAAAGGTCTGTTTTGCCCTGTTGATCTCAGTGAGACTAGCCATGGCTTCAAGTGCTCTTCAGTTTTCTTTACGTTTAGCAGACGCCAGCCCTGGAATGCTATGAGACTGAGGATAAACCTCCTTAATGGTTGGCAAACATTTTTGTTTCCACATGTGTGCATACTTTTAGGCACAGTTCTCTCTTCTTTTCCCTCCAAACTTTAGGGCTGAACTTGACAAAACACTTTCTTTCTTTAATAGACTGAAGCAAAATCCATTAAGTCAAACACCCTGGCATCAAAACTGTGGATAGTAATGTTCCTGCTCATTTTTGTCACCTGTGCTATCTCTGGAGACCACCTGACCTAAGGGGACTTCCTAAGATGAGAAAAGGGTAAGTTGCACTGGGGAGGGGACATCCATTATGGCCAGTGTGCACTAATTCCTGGATAATCCCAGCACTACAGATGGCCACTGTCAAACTGTGCTATGGTCCTTTAAGTAAAGATGCCTTAGGCTGTAGAGGAGGTTTCTAAGGATGTTTTCAAAGAGTCACCCTGTTTCTGTAGTTCTGACATCTAGTATTCCTTTGCATGATGATTCACATACTGAGAATACCTGAATAAACATTGTAAGTATAGATACTTATATATTATTTCTACTTGGAAGCCAGAGTATGAAGTAAATGCAGTCTTCTTGCAAAGCCACATTCTATGTACTACACAATATGCTTTTGTGAGAACGTTTTAATTCTTGATGAGTTTCTTTCTCAGTTTTATGATTTGCTAAGCCCCAAATGTTAACTATAAACAAGAAATTAAGTCTGGGTGTGTAGCTTAGGTTCAGTTCTTGGGCGTAAGCTGGTTAGTATTATGAGCAATGATATGGAAGAAACCATCAAATCATGACTGATTAACGTTTGCAGATGACATATGTATAGATAGATATAGAACAGTGGGTACAGAGATCTGTTGCAATGGTAATATGCATGCACATTCACTTAAGGCAAATATACAGTTGCATTTCTGTTACCAAAATACAAGCTATAGTTAAAGGAAGGTGACAGGGCAAAAGAAATTCTCCAAAAGACTGGGTGTTCACAGTGTACAATCAGCAGAATTCAATATAATAAATAGAAATGCTGTCCTAATTTGGGTGGGGAGGTGGCATGCTAAGGGAACTAATGCAGCTACACTCAAGCAACAATTTTTTTCTCATTTGGAGTATGTTGTGGTAGTCTGGAGTCAAGAAAGCTGTTGAAAATATTGAAATTATATTGAAAAGAACAGGTAGAAGAAGCATATAGTATTGGGAAACATTATATTGTTGGATAAATAATATGCAAAAATGCACTTATCATAATGCCTATAGAGAATGAGGCTAAAGTAAAGAAAGTAGAAAAGGTAGCTTTAAATTATCTCTTTATGAAATTACTAAGTCTTGGATTCTGTATTGTATAAAGATGCAAGGTTTTTCTCATTTGGTAATTTTAGCACAGTTCTGCATGTGGTGGCATAATTTTCTCTTATGTCATAATTTCCTCTCTTGTTAGAGCACACTAAAAAAAGAAGTACTTCCTCTGGTCTGTAATGATACCTTAAGTTACTAGTGAGGTGGAAGTAATTTAGCTCTGCTTCCTCATGGCATTATCAGTGTTTTTTGATAGTTCCTCACATTTTGGTTGTTTTAGTACTTGCAGATAATCTGTTGCTCTGTCAATGCTATTCCTGCTGCTTTCTGGGAGCTGAGCACAGCCAGAGCACAGCACTTTCTCTCACCTGAGCCATCTTGCTCTTCCCTTCCCTCTTCTCCAGGCTACTCCTTCCTGTCACCTTACCAGTTCCAGACTCCTGTCCCATATCAGATCTCACTTCTTGGACTTCTACCCTCACATATATTTTTCTTGCTTTCTCTCCTCTGGATCTGTCTACTTGACCTGCTCCTGTCTTTGCAGTTTCTCTACAATTGTATTTCCAACGCCCGCTGCTTATACCTTGGTTTCTTCTCCTACTGCCACACTGATCTCTGTTCCAATATGCCTTTTTCACATGGCTCTAAGCCCAGATTTCAACTGGATGCTGTCATTCTCCTACCTATCTGTGCCCAGTGGTAGTGGGGCAGCAGCTTGACAGTGAAGAGAAAGCAGAATCATGTCTGATTCCTCATAATTTACCAGTGTAATCCAACACTTCCATGATGAACAAATGAGGCTTTGCTTACAGTTAGTTGCTGCATGTACTTAATGCAGCCAAAATAAGAAATTCAGTTGCAGGTACCTAGCCAAACTGTATTCTGGCCAGAAGCCTAATTCTTCATAAGTTCAATGGTGATGGTGTTAAAAAGCATGCTTTTGATAAACACACTTCCCTCCAAGCAAACCTTAAGTCTCTTTTTTTCTAAAAAAAAAAAAAAAGGAAAGAGTACTAGCTTCTCATGAGGAAAAGGTCACTAGAATTTCACAATACAGACCAAAGAGAATTTTTGTCTTATCTGAGGAGAGTTTCTTTTATATGAACAATGTTTTGCTTGGCATACATCAGGAAAAACACACCTGAGGCTCCTAATCCTATGAAAAATATGGTCCCAAACTTTTCAGTTTGGCTATATCATCAGAAATTGAAGACAGCAGCAGATTTCTAGTTTTCATTGCTTAAATTCTCAAAAGTAAGTAGTTATTCTGACTGCCTCCATTTCACAAAGTTCAAGTCCTGATGGCCTCTGAAAACCAGGCTTCTTCAGGGTAATTTTATATTGGGTAGAAGACATGAATGTCCTGATCTCCTGATGCTTTCAAAAAGCTTTCAGCTTCTAACAGGTATCAGTTGGTGTTTTAGGCAGCCTTTGACTAGGAACTACAAAAAAAGGGCTTTTAAAATGTCTGGCCATGCATAAAAATATTTTAACTTTTCCCAGCTAGCTAAAATAATCTCTGGTAGTTTGAATGCACTGAAAGACCCCAAGTATTGTTACAGAAGTCTCACCTCTGGAAGTTGTACATAATCTCATTTTTTGTAATGACTCCTGTGAGTCATGGCAATTTCCACCATGGGCTGAATCAGTAGTAGCTGAAAATCTCTGCATTGCACTGCATTGTGTAGACATGCCCTGAGTCATGCTCTTTAATTGCCTCAGACTACAGCTGTAGAAAGTACAAGGATGAAAGGAATCCTCCACACCAGCATGACTTTCTTAAATGGTGCCCTTTAACACTGCACAATTGAGAGCAAGGTGTAAATGAAAACTTAGTTGTCTGGTTCTCAGGTTCATGGAGCAGGGTAGGGGCTGAACAGGGGTCCTGTACTCATTGAAATTTGAAATTGATGGATGGTGCAGTTTAGGCAGCTTAAATATTTTTCCACATTTCCAAGTATGTCAAGGTAGGGCCCTTAGCATGGGAGCATCCCAAATCATTAGCACTTCCTGAAACCTCTGGGTAAAAACTAGTCTCAATATGGGAAAGATGTACTCTGAGGTACATATGGATGAAGGATGGTGTATAAAAGATTCTTTAAGAATATCAAAGGAATCTATAAAAGACCATCTAGTAATTTCTCTCGAATTTCTGGAAGGGTTTTAAACTTTGAGAAAAAATAACTTTTTCTCCATGGTTGTTTCTTCATCTCTTTATGTCGGAATTCTTTTATGTGGTGATGGATGCTGCTGAACAATGAAATCTATTTAATATTATTGTAGTGATTGCTAAGGAAACATCACAGTTTTATTGCCCAGCTTTTGCCAGCAGGAAACTTCGATCTCCCTCAGACTAAAAGAAGTTGACAGTGAAATAATTGCAACTAGATATTTCATTCTGTCAGCTCTTCAACTTCAACATATATGCTCCTTTACTAGAGGCCAACCTGAAAGTCTGACTTTGGTTAGATACCAGACAGAACACCCAGGGTTATATCCTAGCAAAAATCTTTTCTTTCTCTCATCTTCTTCTGTTAGGGCTGCAAGACCTTTCAGGCACTGCCCATCTGTCAAAGTTCTTCTGTACTACACCTTTTCTGATGTGAAGCCTGATCTCAGCAGACACATAGTGTGTGGATGGCAACAAAGCCCTGCCCCATTAAGGTGATTTTGCTGCAGACTGCCAAAATAACTATTTTCCCATTTGTTAGTGGTTTACTCACTGGCTTTGACCTTAGAAACCTTTAGGACCTGACCCATTCTGACTTACAGAGCCCCTCTCTGACAGTGTTTCATCACAGCAGAGATCAAGCAGAGTGTGTCCAATGGACCTGCCTATTGGGGAACCCAAAGAATTACTGAGAACCCTGCCCTTGACCATCAAATCTTCCCTCAGTCCAGCAAGACTGAGTAGATTGGCAGGACAATGAACATGAATGATATTTTGGTGAGGTTTCCATCTGAGGGGAAGAGCACAGGTCGTTAAGTGTGAAGAGGTTGTTTTTGTAGCTAAATAAATGTTACTATATAGGTTATGTTTATCTTGTTCCATGAATATGAAAGTCTTCAACCCAAAAGATGACTCCACAAAGTTTGACTGCCTGTCAAGAAATGATGACAGAGAGAAAGGAGATGCCAAAACTAATTGTCTAACGATGAGGAAGATACTCAGCGCTTTCAGCTGAAGGTTTAGTTCCTCTCTGCCCTGGAGGTGACTCAAACAAGAAAGCAGGAATGCACAGCAGAAAGAGTGAGACTTTCCTAAAGAACTGGTGCCAGACGAGACAGGCAGGAACCAGTCCCTACTGTGGAGCAGAGAGCAGCAGCTCTGCTATGGGTCTATTTCCATTCTGACAGCAGAATGTGTGGTGAGGCATCTCTTGGCCACCTGTCTCTCTCCTGTAAGGATTTCTCGTGGATTTCCTATATGGCAGCTTCTGAGAGAATTTTGCTCTCTATTCAGAAACTACAAACCTTGCCATATGGCTGCTATACAATAAATCAAGGCACATATTGATGTTATTTCTGTTGTCTGATGTTCATCACCCCACAGCAGTTTTGCTTCATCCACAACATTATAAAAAGATCTAAAAGCCTTACATCTTTGGGCTTCATTAAGTTGGTCTCTGTTCAGACAGACTGGACAGAGGACACGTGTTAAACAAATCAGAAGGAATGTCTGAGTGCACCCAACTGAAACAGATTTGTTTTCAAAGTATAAAAGAGGGTTTTTTTATCACTCCTGGCACATACATTTCAAAAGTGTATTACTGCAGGAACTCTTATTCTTTGTAGCAGTGGTTGAAGGATTAGGGGCTGATTGTTAGAATATATTTTTCTCTCAAAGAGAGTTGTAATCATAAGAAGGTGCTGGCTGTATATGCCTTTGGCAGAGGATGCACATGTGTAGTCAGGAAGCCTTCTATTTCTTGGCACCCTAGTGGGAGATGTCAGCTCTTTCAAATAACCTCTGTTCTACATCCTTCCAATTAATGACTCTTATGTAATAATGAAATAGCAAAAGCAAGTCACTATTTAAATGTGACATGTGACCATCCCCTCCTGAGCCAGGCTTGGTGATGCTGCAGTCCAGACATGCAGGGGTGGGCAGCTTCTTCTGCAGCACTTTGGAGGATAAAAGGCCAGAGGGATTAATTCACTCAGCATACAGCCATCCCCTCCACATCAGAAGGTGAAGTCTCATAGTAACAATGATGTGAAAGGAATTAGTGAGCTCAGCCCACTTCCAACTAGGCTGTGGTGAGCACACATCCCCTGACTGGCCAAATGGGAATCCCTCTTGAAAATACTGACAGAGGGAGAGTAAAAGAAAGGAATCCAAACTGTTGCCAGTCTGTAACAGGCCAGCAGGTTTTCCAACAGCTCAAATCGGCATGGATGCTCAGGGAGCACTTGTGGGAGACCATTCCCCAGACAGACAAACATTTCTGTTTTTCTTAGGCTGCAATAAAGCACATTTGTTATCCTGAAATGCCTATTGCCATTTCTCCTTCTGAACGTCATTTTAGACAAATAATTTTAAAAAAATAATCTTTTCACTGGAACTCATTTAACCAAGCTGCGTTTAATGTTCTTGTGCAGACTTGTTTGCCTTCACTAGCTATGATTTTAAGGACTGGCCAAGTCTTTCGGTGAGGAGTTCAGCAGCAATCAGGTCAGTGCTCTTGCTGGGTAGCACCGGGAGGTGGCGGTGTGTAACCCCTGCTATCTGGGCTAGCACTAGCCAGGTGGCGATCGGCAGGGGCTAGGGCACTGCCACGAGAAATAGCCGGCCTTGTCATTCATATCCACTGAAAGCCATTCCCAGAACAGCAACAAAACAGCAAATAATCTTTTTGGACTTCAACATGTCTCCTTTCTGGTCCATAGGATGCAGAAGCCATGACTGTTCCTCCTCCAGACAGAAGCTGTTTCTCTCCTAGTAGCCAGTGGCTCTTCTAGCAGCCAGTAGCTCTCCTAGCAGCAGTGCCCTTGCTGACAGTGGTGTCCGTGGTGGTTGTTAGACAAGTTTTCTGGCTGGTGCCTGCCCAGGGAGCTGCATGTTTCCATTCAGGCTAAGACCCCATCTGTAAGGGTTCTGCCTTCACACATTTCCAGATTTGGGATCCTCCTGAGCAGTTCTTAGTTCCTCCACACGTTTCCAGGGTCATTATTTCACTTGTCCCATAGTGCAGCAACACCTGCTTTGTCTGAGGTGGTAGCATTAGTGTTTCCTGATACAGTTCAGCGTTTATCTCATCAAAGAGCCTCACCTTCCATGTGTCTTGTGATCATTTGGGACCTATCTGGAAATCCAAACCAATGGCTGGAGACACAGTGAACAGATGTGGTGGAGCAGGCTTTCTGCTTCTTGTCCTCCTTCACTGGCTCTTAAACCTAACATTTCACTGTTAGCTTGTTGTGTTGAGATCTTTCTCAGTTTACAAGCTAATAAACCACAATTGCATTTATCTAGAATTATTTTATTATTATTAAATAATAATAATTAAAAAAACCTTTATTGTGCCTGCAGTAAGGCAGAGTGGCATTTCTACCAACTAGAAAGTCAGTCTATTCAACCACAGCTAAATTTAAATACTAAAAAATGAAAATACACAAAAAATTAAGGACACTTTATTAGAGCAAAACATATTTGAGCTCAGCTCAGTGATCAAAAATTATTTTGCTGGCTTTTACTAAGTCACAGGCTCTGAGATACAGCTGCCAATACATCACCCTGGGATGCACACTGACTAATCTGAGATGTTAATGAGAAAAAAAAATGAGCACAGAAAATCTGAATGTAAATCAGACATAGCAGAACAGACTGAATGGTATCTCAGTCAAGACTTGTGGTTCATGCAAGGCAGAGTATTTGTAGAATGCTGTCGAGAATTCAGGGGTAGGTTTTAGACACCCACTATGGAAGCCCAGGCTGTTTCCTAAATCTTGTTATTTCTCAGCTACAGAAAAAGGAGCACAGAGCTGGAGGGAGCCCCAGAGTGACCCAACCCATTCCATCTGCAATCCCAGCACCTAGGCAGCCTCTGAGATACACAGTCTCTGAGTCTGTCTCTGTTAGGAAACAAAGAGTGGAATCTTTCATCACAGAGAAACCTCATCCAACCAAGTTTTTTTCCTCTGACTTGGGCACCATCTGGGTTGGTATTTTGTTGCTAATTTTTGCCATTGGTACTATGGGAGAAGGGGAGAGGAAAAGGGAGGTGAGGTGGGGGTGTAGAAGAAGGGGGAAGGTAAAAGCTCCCACATATCTTCTGTTTATGGAAGCACTCATCTTCTGGTGAAAAATACTGCTTTTTAATTCAGTAGTCCACAGGCCAGGTCCAGCATTTTGTACTTTGGCAATGGGCAGCTTCCCTTCTGAAGGGTAAGAGCTGGTCACAATCTTTCAGAGGGAAGGAAAAACCTTATTCCTGGGAAACTCTGAAAGGAATTTTCTGTGGGGAAGTGGTCTTATTCCTCAGCTCTAGAAAATCTGTGAGCTGATTTTCTTCCAGAGTTGTACAAGAAATAGGGATATTCAAACAAAGTGCACAGATTGGTGCCTGTCTGTTTTCAACTGTTTCTGTACAGACTCTCCTGTCACAAGGCATAACATCATGCAGTATACATGTATTTCTTCCCAGCAAAGACCTACAGGAATTTGAGGTACAAATGGCTAATGACCCCAGTTCTTTCTGGGAAATAAATGTGCTCTCCCCAGAATGGTTTATATTAATTTTTCTTCCTCATACTGGGCTTTCTTCCTCATGCTCTTACTCAGCATCTGCTTGACAAACTGGAACAGACTCTGCTTGTCCATCTCGTGTTGCTAAAGCAGGAACAGACAAGCTCAGGACTCTGGGGCACAGTCTTGCCATTCAGAGGAGACCAGCAGCACCTCCCAAAGCCACTGGTGCAGATGGCACCCAGAGAGGAGCCAGCACAAACTCCTCCACAGCAGTCCTGGTGCTGGTTGTGACCACAGCAAATGCTGCAGGACACTGAAAGTTCAGCTCCATGGATGGTGATCTGGCTGCTTAATTAGAAGCCACCCTCGACTTTGAAGACTGGAGAAGTAGCCCCAAACAGGAAAAATTAAAAGATTCAAAATGCATTTGTCAGCATCAGTATAACTAAATAATAGGGAAGAGTACAGTTCTGCAGGAGGTGGCTCTGGCATGCTGCCTCTCTCCTTGCTCCAAACCCCTGGCAGCAGGCTGACTGGGTTACTTGGGACTTGATTATGGCCTGCCAGCCAAATCCTCTGCTGCTCTGCTTGACTGCACAATGTGAGTGTGTCAGGACAAGTTCACTTCAAGGGAAATTCCACTGAAGTCAAGAGAGTTGTACTAAGAACAAATCCAGCCCGGCATTAGGCTTTTTTTTTTTTCCTAGGGAGAATTAAGTGATTATGCAAGCAGGCACATGTCCGTCCCACTGTGATTGGCAGGAGACTTTCAAGAGACTCAGACCTGCCTATTCTGTGCTGCCCTGCTCTAGGGCCAGCCAAATCATTCAGTGCTTCTTGCCACAGGACATTCCTCTTTAGGCAGAGATACCATTAAGGACAAGTATCACAGGTGCTTACAGCTTTGGAAAAAAACTTCAGAAATCGAAGAGAAATAATGTCACTAATAAAATACTATTTTCCTGGTACCACAAACAATGTAGGAAACTAGTTTAGAGCCATCCACATGGAGTTACACAAACAAGTTACTACCCTTATGAACATAGCAGTGCATCTGTGAGTTCTGCTTTGCCACTGATCATATTACAGAAGCATCCAGCTAATTTGCTTACCTCATCAATCCAAATTGCCTTCTGTGGCAGTCTGGGTAACACTCACTGCCTTCCTTTCCCACTGTCCCCCCAGGACAGCTTCTGCAGCCCCATGCTGAGCTAACAGCATGGAGAGCAGAACAAGTGAAGCTGAGTATGTGAGGTAGAGTCTAGTGAAATATGATTTAATATAAATACTTCTTAAAAAAAAATTAGAACAGACACTTCTCTGAACATTGCATAGTTTGTGGTAACCATTTAAGGAGGAGAAACTCACCATTTTCAAAGGTATCTACTACTAAGTTTTCAGGTGGCTGCATTGATCAGCTATAGAAATCAAAAGGCCCATCTGCAAGATAGATACTCAAAGTACTTAATGAGGTCCTCAGCAGTATCCCAGGCTTATGGAGATTGTCTTCCAGGATGATTTTCTAAGATTTTCCCTGTTTCTCTTACTTTAAAAAAAAAAAAAACAACAAAAAAAACCCAAAACACCAGCTGAGGCCAAATGTTCAGAAGAACCAACTTCACTTCAGGATCTCTGCCACCTCACAACAGCACCAGAACCCAGCCTCAGGCAAACATCAGCACAGGTGTGGTAGAAATGGAGATACCAATGGGACTGCATTTTCCAGAACTCCAGTGATAAATTTGGCAGCAGTGTTTTCGGTTGTGCTGGCCACTGACATGCTGCTGAAGATCAGGAACTCAAGGAGAGGTTTCTGTCCTTCGGTAAGAAAAAAACCTGAAATATTGGTCAGAAAACACACCTAAAAAGTCCTTCTATTACCTGCTTTACAAAACTCAAGGGTCTCCTCGTGCAAGCACTGCCTAGAAACCATGTCCATGGCCTGTTTCCAGGCAAGCTCACCTCTTGGCAGTAGTCCCTCTGCAGCAGAACATCTGCTACACAGGGCTGTCACTGCAGTCCCACTATGCTGCAGTTTTTTATAGGGCAGACATATATGCAAGTCTACATTTGTAAACAGCATGGGCATATCAGAGATGGGAAAAATCACTGCTGTGAGAGTGTGAATGGCTGAGATTGCACACGCTGCTGTGCAGTCTCTGCCATGGGGGATTTCTGAGAGAGCCTTGTTAAAAAGGAATCTTATTATTCAAACGAACTTCCTTCAGAGAGCAGGGCAGGGGGGGTGGGAGTGTTCTCTGAATACAGAGAAATTCAGCTGGTAAGTAACATGTGATGGAGAGACTGCAAGTGGAACCCAGCCAGGTTTTGATTGTGCCAGTTCAGATCAACACAAAAGAATCAGTGACCTGCTGGATTTAAATGGTCAGCTTTAGTGGCCTGATTCTACCTTTTCTGTTAAACCCCGTCAATGCTTCTTTTACGCCACTTTAAAAGCCCTTTGCCTGATTGAGGCCATAGAGAGTGAGCCAAGCATGCACTGCAGCTCAGGAGACACAGCACTGCTGATGTCAGGGAAACTCTGTCTGCTCCTCCCAGGGCAGGATATGCCTCAGGATGTCCACATCCACTGGACAGGCCTGGGAAGTGACAGTTTTCAGAGATATCTGTGAGCATCTTTCTTACTCATCTGATCAGCTGCTATGCTAGGAGACGTGTCAAGGTGGACAGCAGAGCAAATAAATGACATAAATACATCTGATTTTACTTGTGAGCATCCAGTAGCCAGCAGAGCTGGAATGCCTGAGCTTCACCTGCAGGGACCAATAGGANAGTCTGTCTCCTTGGGTAGCAGTTACTAAGCTAGATGATCAACTATCTCTTCATTTCAACTGGGGATTCCATTTTTTTGTTTTTTATTTTTCCAAAGATCATGCTAATACTGATTTATTCCAGGGTGTANACCTGCAGGGACCAATAGGACAGGCTTGAGAGGCACTGAAAACTGTTCTGCATTGTCACACACACGTGTTGTATGACCACAGATTGCTTCCCTTTGCTTTTTCCTATTTCTACCTGCCTGTGAAATAGGATCTCTGTGATTAGGTTCAAGAACATGCCCTGAGGGGCTGAGTACAACACCCTGGTAGAGTAAGAAGCATTGTCTTCATACTGACTTTAACTTCCAGTTCAGATGAGGCCTTCAGCTCCCAGGAACCCAACACCTTACAACTCAGTTCCCTTTCTTCTGGGCTGTGCATGGATAGGGATTTGGAGTTTGCATTAATTACATCCTGACTTCTCTTCTATGTTATTAATTTACATGAAGCTCTTTGTCATGTTTGTGCATGTGTTTGTGCAACAAGAAGTCCAGTAGGATAAAATATGAATTTCAAAGGACTGTGGATTTCAATACAGACAAGACAGCTGGTGGTGGTGCCAGAGAAACAAGAGTGCCACTCAAGAGGCTTAGGCTAAATTCCTAATTCTGTTGGACTCTATAAAGAGCCTGTGTTTTAACAGTTTTCCTCTTACTCTCTGGCCTTGAACAAGACAGTATTTCTGAGGCTGCTTTTACAAAGAAGATAAATGTATTTCACCTACTTTACTAAACCCAGACTGATTAATTCCCAGTGAGACAGAGGAAACAGGTTAGGTGTAAGTTGTTTTACTAGCTAAGAGGGTTAGAGTGGCATGAATTTACATTCAGCTTTGTACATATGCATAAACACACACATATACAACTTCTGCTCACAGCACAGAAGGGAAGGATGTGGCATATGTGTATTTCCACAAATAAGGATGAAGAATTTTTTTTAAGCTTTCCATAAATAAACTACAACTGGGAACAAATTAAAAAACAGAATTTCATTATAAAAAAGGATTCATTTTCTAAATCTCTGAGGAGAATAAATGGAGTTGTTCTAGACATGCAAATGATTCTTTTTTTTTTTACTCTTGTACTTGCTATATTGTGTAGTTGGATCAGTATGATAGGCTGGCTTCATATGCAGTTCTTGACTGTGCTTTTCTACATTTAGTTATTTTGTGCTGTGTGGTGTTTTGAATGCAAATATATGGCCAGATATGTAGCTAATGGTGTTTTGCAATTGGTCTAAAAAGCACTACAAATTGTCTCCCTTGTATCTGAGTAAGTTAGAGGGATCCCAGCTTATGATTGTCCCTAAGTCCAGCAGGTCTCCCAGCAGCCTTGCTCTTCATGAAATCTGTCTTTGTCACAAATAGCAAATCTTAGGCTATGAAATATCACAATCTCATTATGGGATGTCATCCCACAGCACAACTACATTATTCACAGAGGATTTACAAGCAGCATGCCAATATTGCCACCCGGACATGACAGATGTACTGGGTCTGGATTTACACCAAAACATGATTTACACCTCTAAGGACAGTGGCAAGAACAGGCTGCAGAGAAGACTAGAAATACAGTCGAAAGAGTTTCCCCTTCATGGTTCCTTAGACACCATAATCCTTGTCCTGAAGCATGGGGAGGGGGGAGGGAGCAGCTTCCTCCTGCTCCTTCAATTACAACTGGATGTAGGGAATAATATGCTGCTCAGCATTACTGTCTTCAGAGCCTGAGCTGTGCCTTCCATCTGTGGGAGCAAAACATGTTACCCCCTCACAGGAAACAAGCTTTGGAATGTCTTNTGGTTTTATAGTAAAATAATGGATGTATGCTTTACATATCAGATATCCACTGTGCAAAATCACAGTCAATTACAAGGAGAACAAATGAAAAAGTGAAAAGAAAATGAGAANGAATGTCTTTGTCAGCCCAGTCCATAGATCCTAAAGATGTGTCTTGGAGGGTAAGGGATGATGTCTGTGTCTGTTCAAGTTGCATTGTCTTCAGTGCAAATGGAGTAAGGATCGAAGATGCACCCACCCTCTGATGGCTCCTTCACAGCCCTAGAAGCATGTTTGTGTCTCCCATGACTTGGTCTAGGTGATCCTGCTCAGGCAGGGGGGTTGGACTAGATGATCTTCTAGGTCCCTTCCAACCCCTAATATCTGTGATTCTGTGATCTGTGATTCTGTGATTTGATCTATCACTCCTTGAACCCTCATCCAGTGGACATTCAGTGACTCAGGCCATGCAGGGAGAGCAGAGAGGGAAGGTTGTGCTGGTCTGTGCTGACTGCCTCCTCCTAAGCAGCTCCACCCTCACAAGCCTGTCCTTCTCTGAGGTTTTACAGCAGTATGCATTTCCCATCACCCAATGACTACCAGCAGCAGAGCACTTCCAGTGCCATGCAAGGGTTTACAGGCCTTTAGGACAAAAGCCTTTAGGACAAAAGGTTGGAAAATGAGCTCTCCAAAAGAAAAACCCTGTGGGTTTCTGCTCCCAAAGGGCTATGGGAGTGGTTTGAAAATTCACTAAACTCCTTGCTAAATTCAGTTGTCAAAGGAAGCAGATTAGGGAGGACACAGAGAGGATGATTTTCTCCCTGAAAACCTCAAATTGTACAGTTGTGTGAAGAGTGTCTCAGTACCACCCTGCACTCCCAGGGGAACCACCCTCAGTGGCTTTCCAGAAACTCCTTGCATGCCAGGGGAAACATCTCTTAGCCACACTGCTTGAATGCAGAGCAGTTGTCTTTGCTGATGCTTGAAATTCATCCTCCAGCTCAAATTTTAGGAGCCTACAATCCAGACCTGAGCTGCACAGGGAACTGTCCTCACAGCCTGTACCCCTGCAGTTCAGGTACCCTTTCAGTGGGTTGTTAGCAGGAGACAGGCTATCCAGCATACCAGTTAATGAGGAGCAAAAGGCTAATAACAAACATAATGCCAGTAAAACCAGGTTGTTTCTATTTCATCTGAGAACTGGCCTCCCTAAGAAAGAGAAACATAATTGTCTGGGAATTAAGGTAAATCAAACTGAAACAGGGAAATGGGCTCCATTAGAGCCTAAAATAAATGTGAGCAGACATGCAGGGTTCTGTGAGATGAGACAAATGAGAGAGGAAACAATCCATTTAGAGCTAGAGGAGTCCAGATATCATATTAGCACAAAGGGGACAGCCTTAGGGGGTGTCTGCAGTGCTCTGTCACCCACAGAGCCAGCAGGACTGTTCCATGGCAGCCTCTAAGGCCAGCAGGGACTCACTGTTTCTAGAGCACAGGGTGGAGATTTTTCAACTGCTCCTTGATGAAGGAGGCAATCAGAACATCCCTGCACGTGTATATGGGGCAGGAGCAGGGGATGTTGCTGGGAGGACATACTCTGCTTTCTGGTGGTAGAAGGAGCAGGGAGGGTGTCCCTAAGGGAGTAGGGAAGGGAAGGAGGTTGTCTGGGATATAATGAGAATTTTGAGAGAGAGGAGTCTATGTGTCATGTAGCTTACCCTGCCACCTCCAATGGGACCTGGTCTTTCAGAAGGGGTTACTCTCCAACCTTTGCCTAACTTTTGGACCACTACACATCCCTAAACCACAGCACCGTTCCCCATGAGCAGCAGGCTGCAGTAAAGCGCTGAAATGAGCTCTCAATCCAAGCTCAAGGCCACCCTGGGTCAATCATCCTCTAGCCCAGCAAAATGGAAGTAAAGCAGAACAGACCTGGCATATCTCCAGCCAGCAATTTACAACCTAATTTCCATTTCTCAACTACGGGCATTTTAAGCCCAAAGCCTTTCTGAATAAAGTATCTGTGAAAATCAAGACCTTTCCAATCCAGAGAGTTTGTTTATAGCTCAGGTCTCTATGAGTCTAGTGCTTGAATTTCCCATCTGTGAAATTTTAATGGGTGAGCTGTAGAAAGAAGAGAGTCCTGCATGGTTTTATAGTAAAATAATGGATGTATGCTTTACATATCAGATATCCACTGTGCAAAATCACAGTCAATTACAAGGAGAACAAATGAAAAAGTGAAAAGAAAATGAGAAGTAAATTTCAAAAAATACCTGCATGAAAGTGAAAACCTGTTGTCAGATTACAGATGTGTTCCTGTGGTCTCCAGTGCATCTAGTCTGTCTCCTTGGGTAGCAGTTACTAAGCTAGATGATCAACTATCTCTTCATTTCAACTGGGGATTCCATTTTTTTGTTTTTTATTTTTCCAAAGATCATGCTAATACTGATTTATTCCAGGGTGTAAGTATTAAAAAAAAATAAAAATAAAAATTGACTCTTGAAATACCAAAGAAAAAAATCAGAAGAAATTGTCAGCACTGCCTGTGCCATGGTGGTGTAATATTCCTATCAAACCCTGCTGCTCCCTAAAACCCAGCAGCTTTGAATGGGTTGTATAATTACATTGTTTTTCTAAGCCAGGGAAATGGGAAATCACTTGCTCACCTGGGAAATGAGCACCTCTAATGACAAGGCAGCTGCAGAAGCAGCACGAAGACATTGCTATATCTCATTAGATCAGACTTGGAGGAGAAATTCTCCAAATTAACTCTCTACAGCCAGTGTTGCAGCATGATGAACATAGGTCCTGGTGCAGGCAACACAGTGGGGCTCCAGTACAGCACTCAGCTGCCTGTTTGACATCTTCTTAGGCCAGCACTCAGGCTACTGCTGCACAGGGGGTCTTGCTGCTATGTGCTTCATGACTCCCACACAGCTTTGACATTTATTTGGACCTGTTTCTCTTGACAGATGAATAAAATTGCTTCTGAATGCAAAGCTACACAAGATGTAGCTGTGAATAACAGCTACCCTTGAGCCCAGTATTTCACCTCATTGCCTAATCAGTTGGAAAGAGAAGCAGGAGCCTTCTTGATGGCTGAAGGACTGAAATATTGATGCTTCTGAGCTGAATTCACACTTCGCCCTAGTCTGTTTCTGAGCCTAGGCATTTCTGCTCTCCCAAGATGTACTGATTTTTATCTTCTTAAATCCATTACTCTCTGGCTATCCATAGGTGAAGCACCTCTTGAAATTCAGGTGGTTTAAGTAAGGTACCCAAGTATCAACTTCTTTTGATTTGGCTCCATAGAAGTATTTTAGGTTACCTGGAATGAATCAAGAATAGCTTTTCTGTTTTCCCTCTGCAATTAACTATTCTGCAGACTGCCTTTCAAAATCCCACTGACTAGCAGTCCCTGAAGTCATACACTAACCACATCCTTACCAGAACAATGCCAAAGACCCAGAGCAGGGGAAGAGCCCCATGAAACTGCTTACCTCTGAGGCCATGGGAAATGTCTACTGCATTGCTTCAGGCTACTGGTCAGAGACCAATTTTAATCTCCAAGCAGCTCCATTCTCACCTTCACCCTGCCTGCAGTGCTTTGCTGGGAGCTCCAGGTATCCCCTCCTGTTATTCTCTCTCATTGTACAACACTGTTAACTTCATCCTGTGTTCTGCCTCATGAGAACCCATCCAGGGCAGAGTGCAGTCCATAAATGGGTTTACCTTGAGGTCTTCTGTTGATATTAGATCATCTCTGAAGTGTACTGGTGGCTCTTCCTAAATAACATAACTTTGCCAGGCAACCTTTCCAAGTGTCTCTGATTAATGTTAGTCTTATATACACTCCTTTTGGCATCTGGTTGAAGTGCCAGACCTTTCTGAGGCTTTAGCTGACTGACATTAGTGACACTGCAGCATGTCTCCAAGATATCAAAATACACATTTTGTTTGAAGCTGGAAACTGTTGGGCTGAATTTCTCTACAGAAAGAGCAGAGTTTTGCTATGAAGTTTTTCCTCTGTAGTACAAGGAAAGGTTACATTTTATTTATGGGTGATAGACCTGTGAATAAACGCATCATTAGTGCCCATAATTGTAACACTTACTTCTTTTCTACAACAAAAGGGAAACATTTTATGACAGAAATATGGCAAGGCAAATATTGTCCTTTTGAGACTCTGGAAAACATCCTAAGTATTTCACTCTGTGTGTCTGTGTGTGTTTTCACTGGCTGTGACCAAAGCCTGGCTCTGTTTCTGTAACTTTAAGTGTTTGGATTTAAGAAGAAATCAGAAAAAAGTCTGCAGAGTGATCCACTTTGGTCAAGTGTAACCAGGCTCAGGTTTGTTTAGACCTTAGGACAGTGCCCTCCTGACCCTGATGCCTTAAGTCTCACAACAAAAGGTTTAGGTGGGTTGATGGGTGCACTGAAACCATGCCAATCAGCCTGTGACAGGTGATACAAGTCTAAGACTTCTACAGGCCTTCCACATGAAGGGAAAAAAAAAACCCAACAAACTTGTGATTTTCACTTTTTCACTCCTTTTAAAGTCTCCCTTCCTGCAACACCAACGGGAACATGATGTTGGGTGAACATGGGTGCAGGACTCTCCATCTGTCATGCTGGCCAATATTGCCTTGTTTCTGTGTTTCTTCACAGAGTTATGCTCATGTGAGAGCTCTTTGAGACAGAGATCCTTTTCTCATTTTTTATTTTGTTTTTGGCACAGCATCTGACATGGTAACATTTGAATTCATAACCAGCTCTCCTAGCATGGAGACATTTCTGTTACAGGCAATATTTAAGAGCAAATCAGACTTTTGCAAGTGCATGTTGCTTTTGCACTAGGCTTCTATGTACAGGTGAATTCCTTCCTTTGAGATCTCATTTTAAGTCAGGATTCTTTTCTCTAAAGATGTATCAAAGGCAAAAACTTAGGGAATTCTCATGCCCTGCATCTCACCCCACCTACCCACTAGGTTGTATCAGTGCAACTGTTTCTGGGGCCCATATTAAGAACCAGAATGGGAAATTGAGCTGTTTTTATGAAGCACAAAATGGTTAAAGAACGAAACTATATTTTCACTGCTGTCCCACTAAGCAGTCTCAAACCTGTGTACAACTAAGGGTTGTACAGCAAGTTGAATGGGAACGAGCAGTAGCACTGGGTTGAGTGTGGGAATCAGTGGGGTTGCTAAACACTTCATATGCTGAAACACAATCCAGAAACAATGCTCTGAATCTTGTCTTCTTTCCAGTTTCTCTTTCACCTCATTAAAGTAATAAAACCTCCTACCTGCTTATTAAGAGTCTCTGCTCTTAGGAGAGATGTTGGCTAGGAGTAGGAGCATTCAACTGAGTTTATTACCTGAGTTGGCAGAGCTGCAGTTCTGGGTCAACAGGGACAGGTTAGGTTAGATTAGGTCAGGCCAGGCCAGAGTGTTGCAAGACTGTTCTGGTGCTACAGTGAGCTGCTCTGCTTCACAAACACTGATCCACATGCTTTTTTTTTTTTTTTTTTTCCCTCATCTCATGCAGAG
>VYZU01082120.1:0-13382 GCA_013401355.1 Ceyx cyanopectus | reverse complement strand
CTATTAGCTTTCTATATCTTACCCACATTTTTCTTGGCTCAACAAAACAAAGCATGATCAACTGTCACAGGATAGACTATTACAAAAAAAACATTTTGTTCAGTCATACTACTTAGTTAAGGGCTTACTTCTCCAGTTTTGTATGCTGAAATTCCAAAACATTCACAGGAGTTTCTAAATAGCTAAAGAATCTTATTTCTAAATATAATGAGGAAAAAATTACTTTCTTATTTAACATGTGACAAGATATTTACAGACCAACACAGAATGCCAAAATGACTTCTGAGTTGGTGACACCCTTGATAATCAGGACTTGCCAATACATGACTAATGATCCAGTACAAATTGTGCTTGTGTAATTTTTCAGCTGTATAGTGGTTTTCCAAAATACTTGGATTTTTATACATATGTTTTTTTTATTTATTTGAAGTTCTTTGGACAAGCAGCTGTGCATAGCAGGATACTGACTCCTTAGTTTTGTGAGAATGATTTATAAAGGTATTATACAAAGGCCCCTATCTCAGGAACCTTATTCAATTTTTATGCAACTTGTTCTCAGACAGATTCTTGCTGTACTTCCATACCACTAAAATATTTACCTGAAAACTTATCTATGAATTGAATTTTATGTTATTTTTTCATGCAATACTTATTCTTGGTTGCTTCAAAGGTATTTAAATGCTTATAAATATGAATAGCCCTTTTGACTCCTAATTTATCTTACTGACTCCACATTACCCCTGTTTTTAAAAAATACGTTTCGGAGGGCATCTCTTAAATTAGATACATTTTTAAATTCCTTCCTGATAGCCTAATTTTGTCCTTGTTATATTAATTTAGTAGTTAATTTGATTTTTAATCCATAATATTTATTTTACTTTGACTGCCAACATATTTATTGGAGATTGATTACTAATTATCAGTTCTTTTCTCCACTCTGCAATAAAAATAATCAGTGTCATCACTTTGGGATCATGTTCAAAGACATCTTGCACTAAATTTGGATGCTTAACTATCAGCACAATAGCAGTTACTTGTAAGTGTTGCCATAGTTTTAAGGATTATGTTTTCATAAAACTCTAAAAAAATTATCTAGAAGCAAACTAGAAAAACAAAACAAAACAAACAAACAAAAAAGAAAGAATTGGGCATGCAAGTAACATTTATAAACAAAATTCTCCCTTTAACTGTTTCTGTGTGGAAAGCTTCATATTTACATTCCTTGTTTCCAGTATCCAGACCTTCACAAAATAAAGATAAGCCAAGTGCTTTGTTCTGCTAACAAGATTTCCTTGAGATCAAAAGTCTTGTAAGAAGGTAGGTATGGGCTCATGTATCTATGCTTTTTGTCCAAATGGAGATCCTTTGAGCTTGGAGACACTTCAGATGTCCTGATGACACATTCCCAGGACATCCAGATGCAGGGGTAGCATCAATGAAACAAGAGTATATGCTTCTGTTTAAGGGACAGACATACTTCAGACCTTGAAGACATCAGCTTTCTTCACAGTGTCTCACTGACCTATTACACTATTACACTGGCCCATTACACTTTGGATTGCAGAGCCAATTCACAGCTGCCAAACTGCCTGCTTTGACTGAGGCAAACTTGACAACCCATCTGTGAAGTCTATTTCCAGGACTAGGCATCTACATTTAGGCACTGTCACTCTCATGGATGCAGAATTTTATTTCTTTTGTGTGTGTGTTATGTGTCAAGTAGGTCAGGACTTTACCTTCTTTCTTAACCAGCATTCATTTTATTAATTTCTGGAGATACAGTGTTACAATAGGGCAACAATATTTTTGTTGTTTTGTTGGGTTTTTTTTCCTTTTCTGCTTTAAATTTAAAATGTCTTAAAAACAAGAAGGCAATTCCCAGAATTCACTGCTCTCTGTCTTAAAAAAAAATAAATAAAAAATCAATGACTAAATCAGTAACTAAAAACAGTAACTAAAAAGTAATAGAAAAAAATGGGGAAATAAAAGTAAAGTCTGTACAGGTTTTCCTCCATCCTGACAAAGAAAGGTATATGTAACTATGGTTTTCTTCCATTGCTATATAACTCCCTCCCCAGGAATTTGTAATATATGCTACTCCTTCAAAATGATATCTTTTATAAAATTATAGGACGTTATTAAAATTTCTTGCTTGTTCTTGAATTTTTTTCAGTGTATTCCTGGCTTTAATTTTCTTTGAAATAATTTTTAGTCATTAGAAACAGTCCTTTTCAAGCTGGCAAAATAATAGTAAGAATTATAAAAAGTATATGGGCATTTCACTGCAACGAAAGGCACTTTCCATCTTCCAAAACCTGTCTGTCAACACAGAAGAAATATGTAAAAAATGTGAGACAAACAAGCCATATGTTTTGCTTTTCATGCATCTGGTAAAGATGTGATTCCTTTTGCCATGTTTCTCCTGTGATGAGAAATTATTTCACAAAACTGACATTACATATTTCCTCTCAGTTCTTCCCTATCCCTCCTATTTACCTAAATCTGCTATTTCACTCTGTCATTTATTTAGTGTTCTGGAACATTTTCTCTTATGCTCAGGTCATCATTGGTCCATGACATTTCTAAAATTGCAGGAAAGTCTGATTCATTTGGAAATGCAACTAGATTCAACAGCTGAATTTGTAAGAAAAACAGTATAATAGCTTAATAGGGTGGTTTATTAGTGACTTGAATAACCTAGGTATAGATCTTCAGTATGCTGCGTCTTTTAGGGTATCTCAATGAAAGATATGTACTGATTCAATCGAAAAATATGTGCATGCTGCAAAATCATTGGCTATATTCTTCAGTTTATGATGCGAGAGTTTAAAATGGACAACTATAGTCGTCTCTTCTGGTCTTGAAATATAATAAAACGTAATTTCTCCAACAATCCTGCTTAAAAATTCAGTCATGCCTGATCATCTTCGGCTTAATTCTTCCTAAAGCCTTTTTCCTATCTGAAATGTAGGAATCACTTTTTGATTTACATAGTACAGTAGTAATCTATTAACTCCCTAATATGTTTCCTTTTTTTTCATGCCTGTGTCATCACATTAATTTCTTTGTTTCATAAAGTATTCTATTTTCCATTAAAGTTAGTGGTAAACAATTTCAAATAAATATTTTTTCTTAGTTTTTATTAAATGAATATAGATTAAGAAACTTAACTAACTTTAAATATATAGCCATTGTATTTAAAAATAAAATTATTTATTATAGGTAGTTATAGCAACTGTATAGAGCAACTCTACATAACAAAACAGTTTACAGTAGCTTCTTGGATTCAGTAGCTGGATAGCTTTAGAACTCAGCCATGATAATTGTAGTCTGCTCTTGTAAACTCCTATTATCCTGTTCTGCATCATCTGTTCATACCATATGTTTGTAAAACATTCATAGTTCAGAAACTTTAGGTTGACTACCTCTGATTTGAGCATGTTTGTAAATGTTTGTAAGTCTAAAACTTAAGTTTGAATGATAAAAATTTTACACTATGAAGCTTTCTTCCTTCAGAGCAAAAGATTCTGGGAACTTTACCAAAAAATTAACTAAAACAACATTTTCAAAATAGCTATATCCCAAATAAAATCTCTAGGTAGTGGAAAAAAAAAAAAAAAAAAAAAGAAAGAAAAATACATAATGAAGCAAACTGTTGTGGTTGAGTAAAGTTGCACCACATGTGGAGAGTGAAATATCTCAGGCAGCAGTTCCTTTATTTTTCCAGGTCCTTTGTGTATTGTCTGTCCATTTGTTCTACACACCAACAGCACAGAGTTTTGATATGCAAAACTGCCAGATTATTTGGTGAAATCCTGAGGGCTCAACTCAAAATGAATCCCCTTTTGTTTCAGACTACCAACAGGCAGAAATTGGTGCAGTGTATTCAACATGTGACTTATCATTAATAATGGAAATACAGACATAAATTCCAGAACATTATTTTGTAAATTTACTGATTTCTGATAGAAGTCTATTATAACATGCACGTATATCTCAAACTTATGTCCTTTGCATCCCAAAGTTTCTTTGATAACACAAAGTTTCAGTAGCTAAAATCTGAAAAAGTGCATAGAATACAGAAATTAGCAATATTGAAACACTAAACTGATGATTGTTATAAACTCATTCCTTCAGTCATACTGAAGGAAACTTTTGTTACATCTCTTCCTTAGGTAGAGTTCATTCCCTAAAGGGAATGGATAAATACCCTCCCTTTTTTACATTAGGCACAGCGAGACTGTAGATATCTGCTTAAACCTAGATACCTAGTTTGTAGACAGCTACATTTTGATAAGATGAATCCAAAACTTTGAATAAAAACATTTCCTGCGGTTACCAGCTTCAGGGCAGGTAAACCTGCCCTGGGGAAGGGAGCTGCGGCAAAAAGGGCCGAGAGAAAACAATTTTAGGGGTTGGTTTGTTTGTTCGTTTTTTTTAAGCGGGGCAAAGCCCTTTGCCTGTGCTGGGGCTGCCAGTCGGTGGGCGAACCGCTGAGGGAGCCGGGGCGGAGCCGGCACCACCTGCTGCTAATCAGCCCCGGGGCTCTAAAAAGCTTCGGGCAGGGCGCAAAGAGGTGGAAACAGCCGCCCACGGAGTGAGTTGTTTTCAGAAGCTGTGCGCGCCTCGGCGGGGGTCTGCAGTATGAACGGCAGGGTGTTGGGCCTCTGCCAGCGTACAAGGTAAATTCAAACCTTCTAGGTGGTCAGTGGTGCTCAATCTCAACTGCTCCTTGAGTTGCAAGGTGTTGGTTGCTACCCAACTGCAGGCTGTTGCTAGAAGAGCTGTGGGCACCCGGACAGAGGCTCCACACAAACATGTCGGCGTCCAGGCTTCTGGCTGCAGAGGGGGCTGGAACCTGGCACTGGGAGTGGCAGGTAGTGGAGATAACCCCTGTGTTATGAGATCAGGAGTGATCTGCTCAGGTGACTGAGTTAAAGGATAAAGTGAAGAGGCTGAGGGTTATCAGAGTGTGAGAAGGAGATTGACAGGTGGAGGCCCCCCATAAACCAGAGGATCCCCTCCCCTCTTGTCACCAGGCAGTAGGAGGCAATGAAGCTGCTGAAGAGCCTGGAGAACAGATCTTATTGCAGAGCAATTGAAGCAGCTGGGACTGTTTAGTTTGAGAAAAAGGAGGCTAAGGGGAGACCTCACCACTCTCTACAACTACTAGGTTTAGACTGGGCATTAGGGGAAATATTTTCACTGAAAGAGTGGTAAGACACTGGAATAGGCTGCCCAGGGAGGTGATTGAGTCACCATCCCTGGATGTGTTTAATGGTCATTTGAATGTGGTTTTGAGGGACATGGTTTAGGGGTGAACTTTGTAAAGTAGGGCTAATGGTAGGACTTGATGATCCCAAGGGTCTTTTCCAACATGAATGATTCTATGATAATTATCTCCTGACCGTGATCTCAGATGCTGATCACTAAGTCATGGACAAATCTTCAAATAAAGTCGTGAAATTCATTCTTAATATAGTAATTCTTCATGAAACTGTTGTGCTAATTGTTGCACTTATCCTCTTGGTTTTTGTTTGCCTAAAACATTTATTATTATTATTATTATAACCACAGGCCTGCACCATCAATGAATTCATATTGCAAGAATGCCCGAAGGCTATAATAAAAACTTGGACCACATACATATAAAGTACAACAATAATGCTAGAATAGATAACATCCATCTGATTTGAAATACAAGAGTAGGTCTACTAGTTTGAGGTAATGATAACTGTTTTTTAATATTCTCTGAACTGTGTAAAGAAACACTATTTGTTACTTCTTCCTCTTAAATTCAGAAGAAAATAACCTGAAGGTTTATAAAGTGTACATCTGAGCCATTTGTTCACATCTGTCCTTCAGAGTTTTTTGAGTATACACAACTGTTTGGATTGTTTTCATTATATTTATTTTTGAAAACTTGCCCTGTATCATGGCCCTGTTACAAGAGAATCAGAACAATGCTTCTACCCTGAGCATAATCTTGTGAAAACCATGTGGTTAAGAGCTTTTATAAAGTTACTGTTGTGCTGCCATGAGTTTGATCATATAAAACATTCACATGTCCTTGTTTTCTTTACATTTATCTCAGTAAAAGCTTACACTGCTCATCAATTTGTAAATGGCATTAGTGAATAGGTTTGGTTTTACCACTAGCCTGCCTTGTGGATGCTCAGCATTAAATAACAAAAAGAAGTGGTGTTTTCTTTCTGTAGCTCAGTGCATCTGGCACTCATGTATTCATAGCACCTTTAGGCATATCGATCTGATTTTTCTGCAGCTTGTAAAGATATTTAGAGTTTCAGATTTTTGCAATATTTTCCAAATGGATCATATATATGTATTCAGTAATTGATAGGCATGACATTCAGTGTCCTTTTCTTGGACAAGCAAATATGCAGAGATCTTAAAAATAAATTCAGCAACCAAGGAAATACTGTGAATGTGAGGGTACTTGGAAATACCTCTCTAAATGGGGTTTAGGCATTACATTTCTGTGATGGCATGTTGGAATGTTAGACAGGAAAAGCAGTTCCATCACCCTCCTATAAGGCTGGGTACTGGCAATTGTAGGCTATTAATATTAAACAGATTTACTCTTAGAGAAGTGGAGGTTTGGTTTCCTGGAACATTCCCTAAGATGGTTTGCTTTGCTTACTAGGTGAAACAGGACAAAAGGCAAATTTCACACCTTGGACCCACTACAAAAAGAACCTCTGAGCTATATGGTAAGTGTGAACCAAAGATATCAAGGTGGTGGGCTGATTTGTTCCAGTGTTTAGTTTATTTTTTTTTTCCTCTTTTTTTTTTTTCCGCCTTTGTGGAGAGAAAAGCAGAATTAGAAAATAGTTTTACATAGAAAATTAGAATGGTTTTTGAAAACAAAACCCCAGACAAAAGCTATGTTTTTCATCTTATCATGTCTCCATCCACTTTCATTATACAATTCTGGTAGTAGGCTTACTGATACTTAAGCTGTTATCACTNAAAGTAGGGCTAATGGTAGGACTTGATGATCCCAAGGGTCTTTTCCAACATGAATGATTCTATGATAATTATCTCCTGACCGTGATCTCAGATGCTGATCACTAAGTCATGGACAAATCTTCAAATAAAGTCGTGAAATTCATTCTTAATATAGTAATTCTTCATGAAACTGTTGTGCTAATTGTTGCACTTATCCTCTTGGTTTTTGTTTGCCTAAAACATTTATTATTATTATTATTATAACCACAGGCCTGCACCATCAATGAATTCATATTGCAAGAATGCCCGAAGGCTATAATAAAAACTTGGACCACATACATATAAAGTACAACAATAATGCTAGAATAGATAACATCCATCTGATTTGAAATACAAGAGTAGGTCTACTAGTTTGAGGTAATGATAACTGTTTTTTAATATTCTCTGAACTGTGTAAAGAAACACTATTTGTTACTTCTTCCTCTTAAATTCAGAAGAAAATAACCTGAAGGTTTATAAAGTGTACATCTGAGCCATTTGTTCACATCTGTCCTTCAGAGTTTTTTGAGTATACACAACTGTTTGGATTGTTTTCATTATATTTATTTTTGAAAACTTGCCCTGTATCATGGCCCTGTTACAAGAGAATCAGAACAATGCTTCTACCCTGAGCATAATCTTGTGAAAACCATGTGGTTAAGAGCTTTTATAAAGTTACTGTTGTGCTGCCATGAGTTTGATCATATAAAACATTCACATGTCCTTGTTTTCTTTACATTTATCTCAGTAAAAGCTTACACTGCTCATCAATTTGTAAATGGCATTAGTGAATAGGTTTGGTTTTACCACTAGCCTGCCTTGTGGATGCTCAGCATTAAATAACAAAAAGAAGTGGTGTTTTCTTTCTGTAGCTCAGTGCATCTGGCACTCATGTATTCATAGCACCTTTAGGCATATCGATCTGATTTTTCTGCAGCTTGTAAAGATATTTAGAGTTTCAGATTTTTGCAATATTTTCCAAATGGATCATATATATGTATTCAGTAATTGATAGGCATGACATTCAGTGTCCTTTTCTTGGACAAGCAAATATGCAGAGATCTTAAAAATAAATTCAGCAACCAAGGAAATACTGTGAATGTGAGGGTACTTGGAAATACCTCTCTAAATGGGGTTTAGGCATTACATTTCTGTGATGGCATGTTGGAATGTTAGACAGGAAAAGCAGTTCCATCACCCTCCTATAAGGCTGGGTACTGGCAATTGTAGGCTATTAATATTAAACAGATTTACTCTTAGAGAAGTGGAGGTTTGGTTTCCTGGAACATTCCCTAAGATGGTTTGCTTTGCTTACTAGGTGAAACAGGACAAAAGGCAAATTTCACACCTTGGACCCACTACAAAAAGAACCTCTGAGCTATATGGTAAGTGTGAACCAAAGATATCAAGGTGGTGGGCTGATTTGTTCCAGTGTTTAGTTTATTTTTTTTTTCCTCTTTTTTTTTTTTCCGCCTTTGTGGAGAGAAAAGCAGAATTAGAAAATAGTTTTACATAGAAAATTAGAATGGTTTTTGAAAACAAAACCCCAGACAAAAGCTATGTTTTTCATCTTATCATGTCTCCATCCACTTTCATTATACAATTCTGGTAGTAGGCTTACTGATACTTAAGCTGTTATCACTCTTTATTTTTAACACTTGAACTCTCTCAATGGTTGGTTCCCTTTGTTATCCATGACAGTTAATTGACAGTTAATAGGCAAATGCAATATGCAAACAAATACCCTTCAAACTGTAAACTATGGAGTTAAAAAGAAATTATTCTCACCAATGCCATAAATAAAACAGACAGATGTGCTTCTTTTTCATAAAATCTGAGAGGTATTAGAAAAGTTCATGTAGTTACATTTCTAGAAAAGATATAAATATCAATACGTTAAGATTTTTTTTTAATCAGTCTAAAAATAGTGTTTCATATGATAACTGTCATGTAATATTGCCTAATAGTTTCCTTATAGCTCTGTATTGGAAAAGGGTGGTTTTTTAAAAATATTCTATTTTTCAAGCAGTTCTGGTTTGTTGCTTTTTTTTTTTTTATAAACTAACAAAGCAGGAGCTAAATCTACAACGGGTGCTAAACTCAATAGTAATAAGCATTGATAGAGGACAGATTTTCCAGAAATTTCCTCTGTTCAAGTGTTGGTTGTTTGTAAGGATAGGGAATTAAAGGTTAAAAATTTATTTATCTTAGTTATGTCACTTTTCTCTCATTAAAATGCAAGTTTCATAGAACTTTATTATGCAATTATTTTATTTCAAATAAACTATTTTACATTCACTTAATTGGTTTTCACTGACTTGCAGTAATTGGGAAACACATTTTAGAAACTGTCATCAAATATGACTTCAAGATGGATAGAAAGGTCTGGGTTTTGCTATTCATTTTCTATAAATATATATTCATTCTCTATAAATACTTACTGCAACTTTGCTTATTTGAACAGAAAACTTCCCTATATGCATACAACTCTGCCCCAGGCTGCCCAGCTCAGGCAGTCTATGGCTTAGGAAGAATTTTGTTGTGCAGCCTACTTTCTGGAGTGTTGACATATCTTGCACTTATTAAAAAAAATATTAAATTCCCTGGGAGCAATAGAGTACATATAACTGCTACTACTCTTGCAGTTTAAAACAAAAAAACCAAAGTTTAGGATCTTCTCTTGTATGGAAGAGAGGTTGAAACCTACAGTTTGGTTTTTTTTCCAGACTCTGAAACTCAGGTGGACTAAAGCTCCTGTTGGGTTTGTGCCAGTTTCTTAAGAATAAAAGTAACTCAGAGTCATTACAGATTTAGTGTTTCTTTTTTGTCTCATCTGAAGTGATCTTCTTGCATGCAGACTTGATTATAAGGTTTCTTCTGTTTGGTTTCTTTAAGGAATGTCTCTTCTTGTGATACATTTTATGAGATGGATCATTGTAAGAAAGGCACTGTTTCTTACTTTGGCCCTTTAGCCAAACTGTGAACCAAAATATCGTGCATAGGTGAACCAGTCTTTGACATAGATTTGATTCCATCAGTCTTTGGGCACTTCCCATTTTGCATTGGATCCTGTAAACTTTCCTTGTATCCCATCTTTCATGCTTAGGATCATTAAGTAATGCCACAATTAAGGAAAGAATTTACTAATTTTTATGCATACTGATAGTACTGCTCTTTGTCTATTTCTGTTCATGTGTTTCATTCTCTTAAGAAAAAATGATGGGATCAGATGAAGCTCCCTGGGTAGAAAAATTGTTCCTTCCTTGGAAAAGTTTAAATTAATTCAGAGTCAACAAAGTTTCAGACAATGAAAGTTGTTCAGCAGAGTAAAAAATTACAGAAAAATCCCACACAACTGAGTGGGATTGCTTGCTGAGAGAAGCAGCAGAGACAACCAGGCATTAGAAATAAGGAAAGAAACTTCCCCAGGGCAATGAAGGGCTGTGCCAATTTTGCTACAACTCAAAGCTACTGAGCTGGCTAGAATCTGAGAGCATCCCTGCAGAGACACAGTGCAGAGTTGGATATAAACCCTTTTCTTTTCTATTGTGTTTGACTGAGTTATAATGAGCTGTATTTATGGGGTTGTCCTAATGCGTATTCTGATTAAAACTGTCTTTCTGTTAAAAGTCTTTCAGACTCCTTTGGTGAGTTTACTGCAAAGGAACTGTCTGTGCAGATCTACCTCAAAGCATTAACCAACTCTGAGTACTTTCAAAATGTCAGAGGTTCTTATTGTCACAAGTCTGACATAGCTTTTGCACAATCATAGCTGTAAGCTGTATAGGCTTGGATATGTGTTTAGGTGTAAAGACATCCAGACTAAGATGAACTCTCTTGATTAAAATTAGCTTATCTGTAACAGCATCAATCTCAGTGCAGACCAGTTTACTCTGCATTTTTGATTGCTGACCAGGTTTGGTCTAATTGCAACCATATACTTTATATGTATATACACAAATCTACAGATGAGAAGACACAACACTTGTAGTAGAATTGTTGTCTTTCACCATGCTATGTCCTCACCCTAAGCAGTACAAAGACAGTTACATATACATTTATATATTTTTTTTTATGCTTCTACAAGAATGGACTCTGCAGAAATGAGAACCCTGTGTAGCCATGCACAGAATTTGCAATACAGTTAAGCTTCCCAATTCTAATTGTATAATGACATTCTGTATTCATAATGTCGTAGTAGTAGGGGGTGGTAGTAGTGGGTGACTATTACATAAACAATCTATTTATCTGGTTTGAATTTTGCTTTAACTATTTGTTCACAGTAAATCAAGCATTCTTAGCCAACCTCGTTCAACATGCTTGGGCGAAGAGCCAGATTCCACCATGCTTATTCAATGAGTAGTACCTGACAGCCCAGTTAACGCCTTGAAAACAATGGTGCTAGTTGCTTAGGAAGGAAATGCCTTAAGAGTCACAGAATGACAGAAGAAGATTGATACCTGTACCATTCAAGCCTATAAGAATAATAAATGGGAGTAAGGAACAGAATTTTTAAGTCTGAAATAATTCCATTTCTGATCAAATCTCCTAAATTCTTTTTATAGCAAGAAGCTATGGGATGACTTATCTAGACACTTCAGCTTTTTATAAAATGGACATCTATGTCTCTGATAGAGCTTTCACAGTTGTACAGGAAGGGTAACAAGCCTAGACTTAGATATCAAATCCCAGATTGCCAACATTTGAAGAGGAATATCCTTCTCTAAGAAACGTATCCATGGGACTGATGCTCTCATTGAAGAGGTGCAAGTTGGTGGCACAAAGTGGACAATGGCTGTAAGAGGACTTCTTATATATTATGTATGGTTGTTACCTCTTCCATGGTTGGTCTTGGTATTTTTAGTCCATGAATGTATGTAACATATTGAAATCCTGTACAGATATATTGGATGAAATCTTTTGAAGCAAAATGCCTTCAATCACTTCTGTGCCCCTTCCTCTAAATTAGCATCTGTGACCCAGCTGCATAAGCACTATTTCTGGCCAGGATTGAAGACTCCTTCCCACTACCCCCATTGTATTTTTAGTGGAGCTCAGCCATTTAGCATGGGCTGTACTTCTTTTTCAAGGGTTGGTCCCAAAACCTTTGACAAATTTTNTTTCAAAGACTATAGTCAGAAGAGAAAGAATTGGATGAGATAGGTAAGTATAGTTAGACTGTAGCTCTATTATCCTGGAGCAGATGAATGAATATAGCATATCTCCCAGACAACATTTTTACAATGGAAATAGAAGTCCTTTTCATTTAAACTCCAGCTGTTTTGTTGATTCGTGCTCTAGCAAGTATCAGTTAAACTTTGTTCTTTCTTTTGGAAATGAACTAAAGTTACTTCCAATCTCGGTTTTTCACAGTCTTTTGCAATGAAACAAACAAACTCTAATATCCCACAGACCATTTGTCAAATGCAGACCCCATGGCACTTTTAGGAAGAATAGGTGAGTTAGTTCCAGTGTGGTTTTGACAATAATATATTCTCCAGTTTGAACTAACTTAACATTCATGTGTAAAAATTATTTTTCTTCACATGCTTCAAACTGTTGTGCCATGCTTAAACTTGCTGCTGAAAATCTCTGCCAATGCCAGTTCACAAGAGAAAAAATAAGAAGAGCAAAACTTTGAGATATGCATCCGCTAAAAAACAAAGTTCAGAGTTTTTCAATTTATTTTAGTATTTGAACATTGTTTATATAAATTTATAATCAAAGTATAGGAGCTTTAGCATGAGGATCATCTGGTGCTTATGAGTTAGGAATGAAACTTTTACTATGTGTACTATGTTAATCTGGCAAAAAGTCAGCTGAGTAGAGAGTGTCTGAGTTAAAACATTTCAGGAAAATTTTGTGGCCTGCATTACAGGTGAGGTAGTGAACTCTGCTGGAAGACACACGCAGCAGATAGCTTTCTGTGTTCCCTTTATGGCCATGGACTCCAGAGAATTTGTTACTACATCATTACAAGTCATATTTTACATTTGAAATATTTATAATATTATTTTATTGAAGCTTAATCTTCAGTTAGGACACAGGGACATTTTTATATGCCTCCATTTTCACAGCATTGTGTACACAGACTAGGCCTTCAGGGCAAGTTTTATTGTGCCAGTGTAACATATGTTCCCAATAGGTAAGTGACACATGAAAGGAAAGGAATGTGATTTAATGTTTCAATTTTATTGCTTGCAATTTAACATATGGCAGTGAAGAAGATACAATCAATAAAGCTACATGAATGTGAAAGCACACAATAAAAGATACCTCAGAAGCAAGGTCTGATTTAAAGATTTATTGGCTCTAGTCAAAAAATTCAACACAAAAATTGTATTTATGGTCTTGGGCTCATTTGTTATTGGTGA